>PVIJ01004525.1:0-116041 GCA_004024925.1 Scalopus aquaticus | reverse complement strand
CTTCAAAGAGCTACTCTCCAAAAGATGTTGTCAAGTTCCCTTAATACCAGATCAATGCCAATGAAAATTAAGCAAAACAAAATAAAGCAAGCAAAACAATCTACATATTCCCTTCTAGGAATTCATCTCATAATTTGGAAGTATGTCTCATTTCCTCTTTAAGATTTAAGTCCCTTCATAAAAGTTGCTTGATTCTCAGTTTAAGATTCTGTAAAAAAAATTTTAAATGCCATATATTAGCTGCTAAATAAGTACAAGTAAATAAATGCTGCTGTATTTGTTTTTCTATAAATGAAGAAAGAGTTCAACCCACATTGAGAAGTAGTTATATCTTCTGAGTTAAAACAGTATATATTTTGATACAAGAAATTTTCCTGATTCAGAATAAAAAAATATATTACTTATTTTTGGTTGTCTATTTACTTATTTTACCCTCTTGATCTGTACGAAGGTGTGTTTGTGTGTTTGTTTACACATATATACTTGTCTTGCAATGTAACTTGGCAGTTGGTGTTGACAAAATATAAAGATGGGATGTGATGTATGAAAGAACACTTAAACTTATTAACTCTGAGATGTAGTTGAGTTTATGAAAAAGGCAGTTTGATTCCTAGTTATATTATTTTTCTCTTAAAAAGGATAACTATTATCATTCTGAATAGTATTCTGAATGGTCATCCTTTCTAAGAAAAAAATAATATAACCAGGTATCAAACATAGAACTGCATTTGTTTAATTAAAAGAGAAATGTGAAAAATAAACATAAAGAAGTCTTCATTTATAGGTACTCAGCAGACACAAAAAAAGCAGAAAAACAGAACTATTAAGTGGGTTGGAGTTTAACAGGTACTTATTTAATATTTAAGGTTTATTTAAAGCTATTTTCTGTAGTTAAATCTCTATTCTGTATAGCAGCATTTATTTATTGTACTGTTTCCAGCATCCCACTCAAGCAGTAGGATCCTAATTTTTATTTCATAGGTTATATCTATCAGAATAAGGGAGTTGATATCTGGCAAAAAAATACTCTTTTTGGAGCTTTTCTCTTTTAGCTAAAGTTGGATGCAATCCTGCTAAGATTTTTGGTAATTATGGTAAATAGAAAAATGCAGCAATCCAGAACATGCTTTTGACTAAACCACGGGTTTATAGCTAGTGATGTTCTGCTATAATATTCTTGATAATTCATTTTCTCGGGCATCATTTATCATGATAAATAAGCTTATTCTTGGATAATCTAATTTTGTATTTCAGATAAATATCATTTTTTAAATAAATTGTATTTCTTGAGGTAAAATTTGTTACAATTCTGCATATATTTTATAGGAACAACTTCACACCTCTACAAAGGTATGTCACCACATCACACCCACAACCAAAGTACCAATAATCCACCACAGTCCATTAGGTATACTCCTCCCTTGAATTCCATGCTACTCAGTGTCTTCTTCAAGTAGCTTCAGCTTTGCACTCAGATTTCAAAGATTTGTTTTAATCTAATTTTCTCTTTTCCTTTGCTTTGTTTTTTGATGTCCACTTGAGTGAAATCATTCAGTATTTGTCTTTCTCCTTCTGACTTATTTTGCTTAGTATAACCTCCCCAGTTCCAATCATGATGTTGTAAATGGCAACATTTCATCATTTTTATAGTTGAATAATATTCCATTGTGTGTGTATAACATATATCCACTCATTTTGTTACTGTACACTTAGATGATTTCTATGACTTGTCTACTATAAATTGTTTATTGTAAATAGTGCCAAAGTGAACATAGGAATGCATATACCCCTTCAAATAGTTTATTTTTTCCATTCTCAGGGTAGATACTTAGGAAAAGTATATTTATATTAGTAGATTAGAAAGTCAAGAGGAAATGTTTATTTGTTTATTTATTTGTTCTTTGTTTATTTTTGTGGAAATACTTTAATATCAGTTTCCCCTCTAAAAGTATAAAAGTACTTTTCCCCTATAAAAGTAGAGTGTTCCTACAAAACCTTTAGCAAGCAAAGATGGTCCAAACCACTGAAGCAATTAACAGCAATGTATGTGGAAAATTTTTGAGCATTGCCTGACCTCCAAAATAACCTACCAAATAATACCAAATAAACAAATCCTAAAATACCAATATACCTAGTAAAATCAGTAATGCTATGGTAAATACAGTCTGTACAAAATAGTTCCTGGAGAAAGTGCTTGGTATTACTATTTTCACTCCTCAGCGTAGATGTTGCCTCTAGAACACCTTTTATCTTAAAAGTTAAAATCTTTTTGAATCACTTTCAGTTAGCTAAACAGGTATTAATGTATGTCTCTCATAAATAGCAGTGAACCAATATAAACTAAAAAAAAAAAAAAAAAAGCAGGGAATGCCTGTAATAATTTCCAAAGAATCATCTACATCAGGATATAAAATTTTCTATATACTATTTGTCCCCCATAAATATCCTTCCCATTTACTCTTTAATACAACCTTATTTAATGGTAATGGTATTACAAGTAATATTTCAGACAAATCCATTGTTCAAAGTGATTAAAAGCATCTTAATGATGGCAGAACATTAAGAATATGAACATTTTCAAAGAGTATGATAAAATGTTTAAGATTTATATTTTCCAATAAAAAAAAAATCATGATCTTTTGAAAAGTTCATTCATCAGTGAGATCCTGAAGGGGATAAAAAATAAAGTTCTTCCATTTATTCTATATTATAGTACTTTTTTAGTGTCCCAGTTAATGAATGTAAGGATTCATAAAACAATGTAAATTGTACAGTATTTTGAAACCCAGTCAGTGCCTATAAATATCTTCGCTTAATGATGACACTGTTCTGCAGTCTCTGAATTAAACAACACAACTGCTCTATTCACTAAGTAAATATATAATCCTGTCCCTTTGAAATGCTCTGGGCTTTTCTACTCTTATGTAAAGCTTCACGGATACTTGGAAATGTGTTTTCAGAGTTGACCATGAGTACTAAATATGAAAGTTATAATAGTGCATGAACATATGCATTAAGAATGGATTTATTAGGGAATCCTAATGAAAGTTGAAAACTTAAAAGAGCAATTTTCCTTTGAACAGATATCTAGCAGAGCCATTTATATGAAAGTAGGTTCTATTGTTCCCATGATTATAAATACGCTTCTAAAATAAAAAAAAGGAGAAGGGTGTAACACATGACAAGTATCCTCAAATGTATTCTTGGAGTTCCTATGAAAAGTAGGAGTCAGTGAGGGAATTGATAAAGCCATCCTCTGCCTACTTTCAAACTCAGCCAAGTTCCTTTAAGAAATCACAGAAAACCATAGGTTGAACAGAAAGTCCTATCCTATGGATAAGAACATTGAAAGCAAAACACATTTCTAAATTAGAGAGTTAACTGGATCAGTGTCAAATCTACTGATCAGCAAACCACACTGCCTCATATTTGGAATGGATAAGGTTGCTGAAAAGTGTCGGAAAACTCATATTAATATAATATTTAAACTATCAGTATTTTACAAAGTAGATGGAGCATATGTGACATTTGTAAAACAATAATCTATTTTAACATATAAATAATTCAATGCAACATATCTTATTCAAGGAATAAACCTAAAAGATGTGATCGATGCTGAAATTCTAAGGCTTTTTAGAAATGGCAGTTAATTTCAATTTATTTTACTGGTTTGGGAACATTTCTGTAGTAACTGAATTGTATTTTCTCCCTTTCATTAACTTTTATTGTATTGTAAACAGCAGCACATCAACACCAGGGGCATAAAATTGCTTATGAAGTGTACTGTTTGTAATGGACTGTGAATGATAGGAATTTTTTTCCCCGAAAGTACTAAACTAGAGTATTTTATCAAGAAGGAAACAACCTACAATACCACAAAATTGTGGTATCATTAGATACTCCCTTTTTTTATCACCTTCGGTTAATATTTAAATTTTCTAAAGACCCCAAAACAAGTTATTAAATATCAGGATATATGGGTACAAAATACTCTGATTTTTTTTCAGTATTTTTCCCCTCAAAACAAAGTTGTTTAAATACATTTTAAGTTATTTCATCAGTAGCCTACTGAGATCTAGATATCTTTTCTAACATTAGAAAATCACTGCATGGGTTATGATTTGGATTTTTATATCCAAACACAGAATTGCCCCCTCACAAAACAAACCTTATTCCCAGAGCCATAAACATTAGTGTTGAACTACACCAACACTTCAATATGAGGATCTTTGGGTCTTGGACTATAGCAACATTGAAGAACCATAGTCAACACAATTGCATAACATTTTAAACAATCTGTTCATAAAATATTTTTCAGTGATAAAATGTAGCTTAGAATTATATTCAACAATTTCTCTTCAGAGAAATTAGCAGTTATGTGTGTATATTTTTCCAGTATGAGGGATAAAATGTGTAACTATCCAGTTGATTTAACACACAGTTAAAGTCATTTAGGGTTACAAAGAAGAACATTCTGGAAAAAAAAAAAAAAGAAACTGCAAACAAATACATTTTAAAACTCATTGTCAAACATAACTTTTTTGCTTTTTGTCAAGAAACTACCTACCTCCCCAATATTTTTTAAATTCAATGCCACATCTCATAGAAAATGAGGAAAACAAAATGTGAATCCATGTACATTGATGAAAGTACCCAGAATGAAATTTTGGTCTAAGTAAAATTCTATGGTATTTAACTTTCTTTTTATTGAATGGAACACAGAAGTTAAGGTAGATATGCAAAGTTGTTGAAATCTTTCTCAGAAGGTATTTGTAACCTACTTTATAGACATTTTATTCAGAAAGGACTGCTACTTTCTGGAATGTAGAAAATCAATGACAAGAGATCTTTACTATGGTCCGATTTCAGTAATTCTGTGATATGAATTTCTAAATAAGATTTTAAAGTTTCCTATATGCAGGAGATGCAGTCAGTTTGAAAACAGCAAAATATAACCTCAACCTACAATGATAAAGCAGAATATAGAGTTTTAAGCAAAATTAATATTCTCTTCAGTCCCCTAAATCAAAAATAAACCAAAAGAGTTGAATTTAATGAGATATAAGCTTTCTTTTAATTATGGTAGTTTAATTTTTTGTTTCTTTGTTTTTTAATTATTTCACAATGTATCTATGTCCACTATTTAAACAAGTTGAAAAATATCAGGTATTGACATGCATTTCTTTTTGTGTTATAAATATATTTTATGCTATTAACTGTTGGTATTATAAACATTAAAAAGCAGGAAAGAAACATTTAGCCAACTGTCTTTTCTAAAATGATACTGAATTGAAATTGGAAAGAAAAGAGACTTTACAATTAGTTACATCTGGATCAGTTAAACCCTGATTCTCCTGATTACTAGCTGTGTGACTTTGAAAAAAAAAATTAATCTCTTTAGATATTTTCTTGCTACAAAATGGCTTTAATAGATTTATAGCATAGTATTTATTGATTGACTGACTAAAAGGGCATGCACTGAATGAAACACAGTTGTTTGAACAGAGTAACTTCTAATAAAAGTATAAGTTCCTAAGAGGTTGGTTCCCATTCTTGGAACCACTTCGATCACACTAAGAAATTTTCTGTAGAAAGTCAATGAAAGAAAATAATGGTGTACAATGATATGATGCACAAGATTATAGGGGCTTGGCTCCTGGCAGGTTTGATCAGTCCACAAGTGTTCTGTCAATTTAGTAACTTTTGCAATAATACTGAAGGAGAAATGAGGATTAGGTTGGCAAGTTGAGATTTTCATCAAGGCTAAATGAGAAAACATTTTCTCCTTACAGATTTCCAACCCTTCTCAGGCTTGAATTGAGGAAGACTAAATTGGCAATTTGGCAAAGATTCTGGAAGTGTATGTGATCCACCTAATCGGAAGCTTCAACTTTTATTCCTATAATTCCCTTTTGATGTTATTTTTTCCCAACAACCTTATTACTATAGATGGGGCAAGAGCCAGGGAAATTATCCATACATTTTAGAGTAAAAAAAATTAGTTAACAGTAGATATTACTCTATCTCATCCTTTATTTTTATGTTCCCCAAGGATCTTTAAGATTCTATTGATTTGTTTTCTCCAGTCCAAAGAGATCCTATCACTTAAAGATCTGTACTCTTGTGAGGATAGATTACCTATGGAATAAAAATAAAGACAAAAATTCACTGAGGAGGGTTGTGGTTTTGAATTGGTAAGAACTCATTTCCAAAAATACAGAACTAAAAGTAGGATTTTTTTATGAATATATTTAGAACAAATTTGCCATTGTATAAAGACACAAACAAATTTAAAAGCTATTTTCATCTGAAGAAAATCTTGATATAGCAGCAAAAGAAATCAATTAAAGTACTTGGCAAGTATATTTACACCTGCAAGCTATATGTTAAGATCCTTAATTTCTATTTCCAGATGCCAAGACCATAATGAAAAAGCTTGTTTTACATAAACCTACTGACGGGAACAGGATGACCCTGTGGTTGTTGAGATAAATGGCCCTCATCCTCACCAAGACTTCTAGTTCCTGAAATCCCTTGCTCATTTGCATGCTTTCCCTAAACAATTAACATTCCTTTCCCAGAAGCTAACACACACCCTTCTCCATGAAAATACTAAGTCTCCACTTCGTCTAGGTGTGAATTTGAGTTTGGGCTCCCATTGACTGGGTTGGTGCCATCTTGCTAATCAAATTTTTTTTTTTGGTGATTAGTGTTTGATTTTCTGTGCATTGGGTGCGTGCACAGATATGACAACAGGTCAATATTAAAATTGCCAGGACTCTTATTGGATGTATTTTATGTCTCAAGAGAACTAGGAGAGAGATTTACTCATTTACATTCTTTCTTCTAGGGAAATAAGGAAGTGCTTGGAAATGTTTTTAATGGAAAGATAACAATAGAGGGCATTTAATCACACCTTTAGAATTACTCTAAAGCTGATACTTTTTTTTAAATGAATATGATTTTCATTAGAAGTTTTCAACACAAATATTTAATAGTTCCATGGTAACTTTTATTTCCTTTAAAAATGCACAAATGTATGTGATATTAATAAGTCATGAAAACTATGAGTTCTTTCCCCCTACCAAAGTGATAATAATATATTATCTTTCACTTAATATTTGCAACTTGACTACCAATAATTTTGTTATTTTAAACTTATAGGTATTCTTTGTTTATTCTGCTAACTAACTTTTAATGTAATACTTCACTTCCATTGCCACAACTATAAACACTTAAGTATTTTCTCATAAAATATTTTAACACTCTCCAAATTGGATGCTCTTTCAGAGTCCTTCATTTTCTATGTTGTTGTCACATCTACTAAAAACACTTCATCACTAAATACCATCAATGACTTCCTATGATCCAAGGATGCATTCCAAATTCTTAGCATTCAGTCTGTCACAATCTGGTCCCAATTTGCCCTTGTTCATCAAGTGTCATCATGTCCCTCTCATAACACTTGCAGATATAGCCAACATGCATAAAACCCATGCTGTCTCAAGACTCTATTACCCTTTACAAATGATGTTTCCTGCCTAAAGAATTTGTCCTACACTTGCCCATATGGGGCATTTGTACTAAATCTATCAGACTTCTCAAAGTTCCCATCACTTCAGCAAAAGCTTCTCTACCCCTGCATGTTTTCAAAATATTTGCATATGTCTCTAACCCAGTTCTTACTTATGCCTTTACCTGAACATAATTTTTTCCCATTAAAACCTACAGGTGCTTTAAAGACACTGACATTCATTTCTGTAACTCTAGGATAAAGACAAAGTGTGAGATAGAAAGAGACATCAGCAAGTGCTCATTGAATGAAAAAATGAATGAATGGGTGATCAAATCTAAAGGGAAAAATCAGAACTTAAAAAAATGAATCAACGAAAATTTGGTTTAAATAAACTATCTGATTCAGTCATCCAGTAGAATAAAGAGTATTCTAAGGCTATTTTTTTATTATATCGTTATTATACAATTGTTATAGCAAAACTAGTAGAATCATACATATAATCAAATATACATACACATATCATTCGGGGGAGGTACATGCAATTTAGATTTCACCTAAATAATCCTTATCTATCAAGTGACTTTTTTTTTTCAATTTTCCAACATGGTGTTTATTCTTTATAGGAAGGTGGATTGGGGCAAAGGATATAGCAAAGAAAGAGGAATGGAAATTCTCAATCAAACTGCAAATGACATGTACCTTGGAGATAATCTGTTCTATTGATTATGGCCTAGAACTCAGAACCTTTAGAAATTCTTGGGCTGAACAGATAATAATAAATTAATGTTTCACTTATTTACAATATAGCTTAAATCAAATTATGTTCAGGGCAAAATGAAAATTATAAAGTCCTATGCAGGGTTTAACTGCATTATTATAATTTGGCTTATGAAGAAGAGCCTTAACTCTGAAATTGCTCATAAACCTTTCACATTCTCAAATTACATTGTCATGACTGGCACATTCCATTTTTTTTAAAATAAACTTGAGCTCTAGTTTTAATAATTGTAATCAATAATAATAATAATACTGTGATGGGGAGAGACAAGTGACAAACTAACACAAAATTATTACCAAACTAACACAAATTATTATTTACATCAAATTCTCATTTTCTATCTCTAAAACCACAATTGAGAAACCACAGTTTTTATCTATGGGAGAACTGCAAGGAAAATCCTATTCCTCTTCACAAACGTGACAAATTAGTGGCTCTTTCATCATTGGCTCTGGAGTTGGCACAACTCAGGCTGCCTATAGTAGCTCATTAGTAACTACCAGGTAATTATTGACCTGCATTCAGATTTTGGCAGATACCTGATAAGACACTTAAGGAAATTTTCATGAGTCCTTGTGAGAAAGTCTTCAGGAGAAAATATTTTTCAAAAAACAGAGCAGCAGCATTTTTATTTTCCTCTTCTCCAACCTTTAGTCTCCAAGAATTTCCAAAATCAAATTTTTAATTGCTATTAACATCCTCCCTGGATACCTTTCAAAGTCAAATACTTTACTCTTTACAAAATCAGTACCCTTATCTCTACTACTTATGTCCCTCTACCCAATGTCACCACTGTGCCATGATTTAAAGGCACTCAATTTACATACATCAAATGCTGTAATATTTTTTTCAAATCATAACTGATAAAGTCTTCAAAGGGTTAGTAGGAGATGGAATCAATTGTTTCAATAACATTTTAACTACATTTTTTGTTATTCCAATACAAATGTTTAAATGAAAATAGACAGATATTTGATGTTGCCAGTATTTTTAATATTCACCTTTCTAACCAAAAATTATTTACATTTTACTCTAGAGTGAAATGTTAACATACAGTAATAATTCACAGCAACCTAGCACTTTATGTAGATGCTAAAAATGTTCATGGTGACATAGTAAAATACTGATTGTTACTATAAAACTTTCAATTATATCACTCAAGAATGTTGCAGAACTTTTCACTATTGATTCTTTAGAGGATATGTAACCGCTGAATGCTTAGTGTGATTTCTATTTGTTAACATTACTTTTGCTGTAATTAAAATCCTAAAGTGATCTTTAAATAATTCTTCACTCAAATTGCATCCTGATGAGTTTCTTTATCTCTGTAATTGGAATGCCAACACCTAAATAAGTGAACCATCCAACTATACTTGTCACACCTCAGTTCTTACCCTTGAACAGCACCTTTAAAAACTCCCAAACAGTATTTTTAGTTTGAAAAGATAAATTTTATTAGCCATAAGCCAGAAAGGAACTTAGCTTCATTCAATTATTTTATAATTTTGAATGTTTAAACTACTCAGTTATACAAATTAGAAAAATAAGTATACAGTATAAATTCATTCATATTCAAATTCTTTCCTGAAAGTAACTAATTTGAAAGGTGTTTCCCCTTTAATTGTGGAAATTGTTGATTAGATAAAAAATTTGACCAAGCATTAGCATAACTTATAACTTTTAAATAATGTTACTTCACTGCTGTAAAAAGTTTCACTTTTACTTTAAGAGAACCCAAATACTGCCAGATTGTAATAGCAGCCTTATGTTTATGAGCAAATATCATATTCTGTTTCAGTAATTAGGGTACTTATATTTGTCAATTTATAAAAAATATCACCCATTTACTATAAAAACTATTTAGCAATTGTAAATACAGAAATAGTGACAGTGTCAAAATGATTTTTATGCATAATTATAGAATATCTAAATGAAGATATCTAATTCTTATTTATCAACCTTGTCATAAAAGAGTAAAATTATGTATCTTTAAATTAAATTAAAATGTATCTTTAAATTAAGAAAAGTACTTGATGAGAAAAAAATATGTATACTTTTTAAAATGAATATTTTATGCACTGGTAAAATACAGAATAATTTTTACTACAGAACCAACCTTTGTGTCTGTGAGAACCATCCATGTCGCTAAATTCAATGTGATTTTCATCAGCCCAGTATAGTCTATGGTTGACATAGTCTATTGTTAATGCCATAGGTCTAGAAATCTTGGTCTCTATGACAACACTTTGATTGGTTCCATCCATTCCAACACGGCCAATGTGAGGGTACTCACAGCAATCAATCCAATACAAATATCTAGGGAGAAAAATAGCCATTTTGTTTATAGACACTCAGGATGTAAAACATTACACAATATTACACTTATTTATTCAATTATCCCCAAATTAATTCTTGGAATCTCTCTGAATTATAGCTCCTTAGAAGCACACTTTATTGCAAACTTTTCTCATGACTTTTTATAAAATGTATGGTAAGTTTTGAGATATTCATATAATTTTATATGTTTCCTTCAGTATACAAGCACATAAAACACATTGTTAAAAATGGTAAAAAACTAAGTATGTCCAAAACTAGCATGGAAATCTGCAAAAACACAACTTTGATGTTGAAAGACTAAAACTATCAACATATATGTTTTCTCCCTGCTTTGGTTTGCTACACATGGAAAATTAGAAATGAATTAGAGTATGTATATTTGTCTGAATATGCATTGCTCATTGTAGCAATTGTGACTCTTTAAATATAATTAAGATCATATAAAATTAAGTAAACTGCATTGTTTTTTAGTCAACTAACTAAATTTAAACAGTACAATAACCATGTGCCCAGAGGCTTCCATATCCAGCAATGAACATAAAAAGCACTGCCATCATCAACAAAATGTTCTGTTGGATATCTCATATTTATATTGTTACTGGAAGTTTAAGCAGGTTATTTTGGACAGTTGAGAAAAAACAGCAAAATGGAGAAAGCACTTTGGTACTGAAAATGATTGAATTAAACATATATATTGCAACTCCTAAAATATAAATAACATAAATGACAGAGATTAGAAAATTCTAAAATTAAAACATTTTTTTCTCATAGTAGGAAAAGACATTTTATCATTTTTGAGTAGATACCCTCATTTATAATAATTCAAGATCTGAATTAGAGACTCTTTAATGCCCTCACATTCCAACTTTAAAATTGAAAGATACTGACCTAATTAATTTCCCTAGATTGCATTTTTTAAGGTATGTATAAAATCCTAGGTAACTAATTCTTCATATTTTTGTGTAATTGAAATGATATGATGTGAAAATTAGTCTGAATGATTAATAACTAGTATATTTAGATTGTTCTTAAAGAAAATTTTTCCTTAAAAATTCTGTAAATTCTGACAGAGATCATTGTGATATTTCAACCACAGACTTGAAAAAAAAAAGAAAACATTCTCAAATACAGGGCTCACATAGTAATTAAAAAAATTGCATTTTGGCCTCCCCGGTGGCGCAGCGGTTGAGCGCTGCGCTGTGGAGCTGTCGGCAGCGGCGATGAGAGTTCAACACCCGGCTGGGGAGAATCCCACATGGTGCGGCAGACCTCTCCTGCCTCGCCCGCTGCTCCCCTCAGCAGTGTACTTCTGATCTACCTGTTCTGCTCCCTACTCTGTCTCTGGTGAACCCTCTCGCCACTCCACGCCTCTGGCCTATACCCCAGCTTGTATGTATAAATGAAAAAAAAAAAAATTGCATTTTGTGTTGAAAATCATTTTTGGATTAGCCTGACAGCCATGTAAAATTGGTTATAAATTAAAAAGTTCATTGCTAACTAAAATGTCCCTATGAGTTCTAATTAAGAATGTTTTAAAATGAGTGATATATTTCATAAGGACCAACAACAAGTTGAATTTTGTGAGTAGGTATTCAAAGAGAGTTCTGAGACCCAAAAATCAAAGCAAATTTGAGTCTAGAAATACCACATTCCCCCTTGAATTGATCAATACTGGAATTTCTACCTATGCTTTTGTATACCTTAATTCTGAACATACTTTGAACATACTCAAATCAAGCAATAATAGATAGATGTCAAATCCTTCATAAACCAATTATATGTTCTATTTCTTTAAATTCTGAATTATTTCAATATATTTTTTCCTTTGAAAAAAAAAAAAAAAGATGCCAGTAAAGTACACCTAAAACACAAAACCCATTTCTTTCTAGTAAATCTTTGGAGGAGCAGTTGGCTGTTAATACTAGAGGTAGTGGCAGTGTAGATAAAAATGAATAAACTAGATCAGAAAGAAGTAAAACTGAAAAGATAATTTGTCTTATTGAAATAAATCAAAATATTGTTCCTTGCCTCACTAACCTCTGAATCTTGGAAGTATTGACATAGCATTTTACCTCCTAATAAATGTGATATGATTATGTCATCTCTTATACATATTAGATATGATCAAATGTATTTGTGTTCTATAGAGCCATGTTATTTTTAAGAATTTATTGCCAGCAATTAAAATTAAAAAGCAATATTTTAATATATTCTGTAACATTAAAATTACATCTAAATTGACTTAGTTAGTAAGTCTTCAGTTCTATTTAGCTATTTATTCTATATGTGCTTTACTTGCAATTAACTTATTCCAAAAGTGAAAAAAAAATCATTTTCCCATTAAATGCTCTCAAGAAAAATATTTTAAGTGGGGGAGCACTGTTGGACTCCCAGCCCGGGAGATTCCCACATGGTGCAGCAGACCTCTCCTGCCTCGCCTGCTGCTCACCTCAGCAGTGTATTTCTGTCGATCTGCCTGTTCTGCTCCCCACTGTCTCTGGCGAACCCTCTCACCGCCCATGCCTCTGGCCTATACCCTAGCATTGTATGCATAAATAAATAAATCTTTAAAAAAAAAAAATTCTTCCCTGAATAGTGTTGGTATATATTTCTCTAAGGTGGGTTAGAGGAAGAAATATGTTTGAACAATTCTTTGCAGAGTAAGCAAAAACAGCATCATCTTTCTTATTGTAGGAATTCTCAGCGGCTGTAAGAAGTTATAGGCCACAGTGATACTTTAAGAGAGAGTTGTAGCACCCCCTTTTTAATCACAGGGTTTTGGGTGACATAAATAATTTCCTAGAGCAATTCATAGGAAACACTTGTTGATACTGTGTTGTAGCCCGTCTGGTCTACAAAATTTCTTGTCTTTATTGCATGTATTTATATATCTGATAATACATATATATCATGCATATATAACAGTATAACCTCCATAGAAAAGAGAGGTTCCAGGTTTCCTGCTCCACTTAATTAAGGGTAGATGTGAGCAGCAAGAGGAAGCTAGAAAGGAATGGGGAAAATACTGAGAGATTTGGAGAAGGCATGTGGAACAGAGAGAAGTTTGAAGAAGCAACACTTGCTTCTCAACTTTGGATTGTAATAGGGAGTTGGGGGACATGGAAGAAGTCAGTTGATAGATGACTGGATCAAGATGTGATACATACACACAATGGAATACTATTCAGCAATTAAGAAATATAAACACATGCAATTCACAGCAACATGGATGGAGCTAGGAGGGATCATGCTCAGCGAAATAAGCCAGAAGGAAAAAGAAAAATATAGAACGGTTTCACTTATAGCAGGAATATAAGGGAACCAAATAAGAGAGAGACATTCAGCAAGGCAGGGGGAGGATGAGGGCTCAAAACGGGGGGAGAAAAGAGGACAAGGGACTATGGAGACGGTTCAAGGGTGAATTGGAGGCGGGAAACCTGCAGGGAATACACAATAATGTAAAAGACATAAATAATAACAACAATAAAAAAATAAAAAAATAAATTTACACATTAAAACTTTAAAAAGAGAAAAAAAAGAAAGAGGAAAGAGACATGGGTGAGAGACTTATAGGAGCCTGATTAATAGCAGCATTTGTCTTGACTTGCATTGGTATTTTGATTTTGCTCCTTTTCTATTAAACTTGCCTGTTCTCTTTTCTACTCCTTTCTTATGGTTTCCCACCAGAAGGTGCCTTAAACTTGTGGTAAGCTTTAGGGCCTCAGGGGCCCTGCTTTGAGCCAACCCTGGTTGGCTGGGCATTTACTCACAAAGGGATGAGTAACTTTAAGTGTTTAATTAGAAGCTATTATCTTTTCTTCTCTGCTCTCTCTTGCATACTAATTGTATTGAAGTTATTTTCTATTGAAAGTCTTTGCACTGAGAGTATGTTTTGTCTTTATGAGGCAGATGGCAGAGCCTATTTAGAACATGCAGGTTTGGGGGTGCCAGGAGGCCCCTCATTCTGTTTGCCAAAACACATAGAAATTCACAAAGCAGTAGTAATGCTGGAGGTTCTCAGGTCTCATATCAGAGAACATAACTAATTAAGTCAGTTGGTGAAACATCTCTGATAAGCCCCAAAGCTATTCTTAAGAGACTGAAAAGCTTATTTTGAAACAATGATTCCTGGAGGTCATATTATGAAACAGACATCACTTAGTACTGGGGGCACACAGGTAAACAAATATGATTTTTGCCTTTAAAGATCTTGCAGTGAATACAACAGAGGTGGATATAATTAAATGAAAAAAATGAAGCCTATTATGATAAAACTACTGAATATTTTACTATGGAGGCACAAAAGGAGTGACAATTTTACCTAGGTGGAAGAAGGCATGAACAGATTTTCATGTTACTAGCTCTTTGACTATACATTCTATCTTCATATTTACCTGTAAATTCCTTGATAACAATAACAATATTCTTCTATCTCTTGTATATTTTAGAACAAAACATAACTTGGAAATGTCAATGCTGCAATGGATACTGAAGATCCTGTTGCCTAAGGCCTTCATTTCACTGATAAACTGAACACATAAAAGATTATACTCTTTGTCCCACTCTGTTAAGATAATGATAGAGTTGGAACAAGGACCTGGGTCCCTAGATCTATAGACTAGCATTTATTTTCTAAGCAGCACTATGTATTCTTAATCAAACAAATCCTGGTAACAGATTATTTGGCTTCAATATCAGGTTCACCTATCATTAACAATGTGAACCTATATACTTTAATAAGCCTCACTTGTACACTGAAAAAAAATATCATGGTTTATACTCATAGCGTAATTGTGAGAAACTAAGTGAGAGAACACAAGGAACAAACTAAGAATATAAATAATCATATAGTAAGTGTTCAGGAAATATCGGCTATCATTTTATCGGCACTAGATATGCAATGTGTATATACAGGTAACCTATAAGTTACCTGTTGCATCTGAAATGTATATTATTTATTACTTGATTCCTGGATTTTATGTGCATTATTATATGATTTTCCTGTTTAATTACTCATCAACCAGAAGAATGGCATAAATATCTGCAGCATTGAAGAAATAGTTTAATTGTTCTCTTTTTAAAAGGGGAGTTTCATTAAAACAATTTATTGTATCTCTCTCCATGAGTTGTTAACTTCTGTTGGGTAAATTTCATTTTCTCTTCCCTACTGAAGCTCAAATATTATACATATTTTTTTTCAAGTTTCTTGAAAGACTGCACCAGCCATACTTGTAATTTTAACATCTAAATGCAACCTCTTAAAAATTAAGAACAATTTTGTTCTTGTAAATAAAGCTGAAAAATGAGCACTTCAGTGAAAATTTCAAAAAGAGTGTTCTAAATTTCACCTATGTAGCATGCATGTTTACCCAAGGGGACATATATAAAAAAATCATCCCCAAATAATATCTATTCCATAAGATTTAGCCAAGTGTAAACATATGAAAGTATACTTGTAACCATAACAACAGGCATCTGTGCTTCCTGAGGATATATTTTATAGTTGAATATACTACATTATATTTCTTTAAAATATAAGTCAGCTCTCAGCCTGCATTTTTTTTTTTAAATTCAGGGACTATATTTAGAGTGCTCCATCCTTTGCAACTATTTCTGATTTAGAATAACAAAATTAATTCTTTATATTCATTCTCTGTGTTTTTTTGCTTAGGTGAGGGCTATAGGGTAAACATTTGTTATTTTTTTTATTTGCCTGCTTAGTTTAATAAAGTTCTTTTGTAATTTCCCCACAGAAATTAGAAATTGAGTTTTCATTTCCTGGTATGTTTTTCATTTTCTCACAACATAAGTTCCTTTATGACTCTTTTCTTTGAACAGGAAAGTTTCTTTCATACCTATACATATATTTCTGTAGATGCAGGTACAATGCACCCATAGTTAAAACTCTGTGTGTTTCCTATAGAAGGAATATAGGGAAACTAAACATAGAGTCAGGAAAAAAAGGACAATACTAGAAGGTAAATTATAGATCCCAGACATACAACAGGCGAGGAGGAAGGAGAGGAGGCAAAACGGGAGGGAAGAGCACAGGGGACTATGGTGACAGTTCACGGGGTGTTGTGGTGGGAAATTTATGGGGATTACACATGAGGGGAGAAATCAAACACTGTACAAAATGAGCAACAATATAAGAAAATTTAAAAGAAACCTCCTCTATGTGCTGTATACTTCCATATGCCCATTTATGATTTTTTTCTTCAAAAGTGAATTTAACAGTCTCTGTGTTAGGCACAAGGAGTAAATCATGACCCTTATGCTAAAGGAATTCATTTTCTAGGTGGAGATACAGACAATTACACAAGTAATAGACATGTAATGATATGTGCTCAGTATTTGGTGGGTACTACAGGGTATGTTTCATAGAGAAAGTGATATTTGCTGTTGTTGAAAACATTTCAAATTATTTCAACTGAAAGAAAAAACAGAACAATCTAAGAAGAAAGAATAATACATGTCAAGATATAGATGCATGAAATATGGCAGTTCTAAGTTTATTTGGATTATTGTTGCTCATATTTATAATGATGAATATAGACATTAGGTATCCAAAGTGTCTCTCAACATTTCCATTAATGTCAAATTCAAAACAGTATCTAGAATAACTTTCTTACAGTATTGCTAATAGACAATTAAAAATGAAAATTAAAATATTCTTTAAAAATAAAGCATGCCTATAATGATTTAGGCAGTTTTCATTAAAGAAAAACTATATTTACACTAATTTAATATTTTGTGTAAAGAGTAACTATTAAATGGAAAATGAGTATAGTTTTTTCTTCTATTTCTTTGTGTGTGTGTGTGTGTGTGTGTGTGTGTGTTGGAGAACTGAGTTGTAGGCCAGAGGTAGGGTGAGAGGATTCACCAGAGACAGAGTGTGGAGCAGAACAGGCAGCTCAACTGAAATACACTGTTGAGGGGAGCAGCGGGCGAGACAGGAGAGGTCTGCTCCCTGGCTGGAGATTGAACTCAGGCCATAGGGGTGACAGCACTGAGACTTAACCCGTAGGCCACCAGGGAGGCAAGACAAGGCAAAATTCTTTCTTTTTATGCCTCTGGAAGAGCAAGTTCATGATCCAAAATCCTCATAACTCCACTGTGATGTAACAAGGGAAATATGGGACCATAGCTTGAAGTCCAAATTGACTACCAGTTCTTATTACCTAATGATCCTGAGAAAATCACTTAGTAATTTTGAGGCTGAATATTCTCCTTTGTATTATAAGGACAATGATAAAAATTATATATTTCTCAGACTCTGAGTAAGCTATACAAACATCTAAAGTAATAAAACTCATAACATGTTAGAGAGATGTCAGTGATCCATAATTCTTGTCCAGAAAGCTTTCTTTGAGCTTAATTGTGATAAAAACACTTTGTTTTCTTCTCTTCATGAGTTATTGCATTATAATTATTTACTTTTCTCCTACCCACTGGACTATAAAATACTTGGAGATAGGTGGCTGTGCCTTTTATTTTTATACTCAGAACAGAGTCACACATATATTACATGTTAAGGAAGTATGAAATATTAAATGAATAGATGAATTTATTTTCTGTTAATTGGTTATATTACATATTCACCTTAATGTTATTATAATGGTCTGCTGATATTTTGATAATCTGAAGGGATAACTTAATCATTCAAAAGGATAAAATTATGCTTATCACATCTGAACATATTTTGTACTTTTCATTTAACATATAAATATTAATATTTTGCATAAATGACAACTTTTATAAAAGTTGAATATAAATTATACTACCAAAAATGTGTGATAAGTTAGCTTATTAAGTCCCCAAACGGAACTAGAAAACTAATTGATTAAAATAATTGGATTTTAACTGAATTTAAAAGTATCAACCAGGAAAGTTATTGGTCTGCTTATAATATTCTTTATCATTTTACTAACCATTTCAAAATCATATTGTGATAAATGGCACACTATCAGTATAAGAAAAAAAAACCCGAGCTGCCTACTATGTGTTTAGTTATTTCATTATATTAGACAGTCTACTGTTCTTTATCTTCCCTTAAGTAAATCCTTCCTAAATATCAGGACAGAAACCATATTTGGCAGGGAAAGGGGGTCAGTTGTATCGACATATTCAAAACATATGCAAATAACAATAGCGGTCTGATATAGAAAATTTCAACTGTACTTTTATGAAATAAACTTACAATTTAAGAATTTTTGTAGTATGATTGCACAATATTTTAGATATTTATGGTATTTCTCCCTGAAATTCATCTCATAAAAGCTAAAATCCAAGTTACCCTATTGTCTTACTCTGGGAAAGTAGGAAATCGCACCAAAAAAGAGGCATCATTAAATTTTAACTGTTACAGTAGGTAATTTAAATTTGTATATAAAAAGATCCAGTATGCATCAGTTTCTTTGGTCATTACAAAAATATGAAACATGTCATAATTCAAATATTATCCAAAAATGAAATAAAGGTAGTTTTTCATAGCATCTACAATGATTTAGTACTTCACATTTAATTTAGCTTTAAGTGACACTTTTGCTGGATGGGTTTATGTTGATGATAACTGCAGGCTGTTTTCAGTTTACAGGGTAATAACTGTAACCTAGGAAAAATAAAATTTAAAGATAGATTCAGTTGTGTTAACTAGTCTAAAATAAAGTTTTTGCTTCATAACTAGGATCTTTCATAGGACTGTTAATGGGTAATATTTATCTCATTTAGAAAATAAGATATTTTAAATAGTAAGAATGAGAAGCTAAGCCAGTCGTGCTGATTTTGAAGAAAGGAAAAAAATGGTTTGGACATATATGGGTTTAAGGAAAAATTACTTAGACATACTAAAATATTCTGATAAATTATCAGAGGAATTAAAATATTTACATGTATATGAATAAATGTAGATGATAGCCAGATTTAGTATATCTATGTTTTTTTCCCCTTAAACCATAGCCTTTATTTCTTGAAATATAGCTATAGAAATAGAATCTCTTGTGTCTTTCTTTGGTTAAAAAAGAAATGACACTCTTTCATAACTTCTGTTGCTATGGTAAAGAAAATATTTTAAAAGATAACAAAATGGTTATAAAATTACATAGGGAAAGTTAAAATTTGCATTACTTTAGAGACAGTATGATATGTTTTCTATCAAATACTGCTTTTCCCCAAAGTAATGTTTGAAATTAAGCTATAACATACATGACATTATTAGATTGCCAATTATAAACATGAGGAACCAGAAAACATAGACAAAGTTTATTAGCAAAAGTCAAAATTGAATTGTTACATATGGGTGAAAAAGAGCTGTGATTAATTTTACATACTACATGAAGTTAATTACACAGCCAAATATTTAGGACACTGCACTTCTCATAATACTTGCTACAGTAAATGTGTCCTATTTTTAGAAATCAAATTTTTTCTAAATTTGTTCTTTTAACAAGAATGCTGGGTAGCTTGAACTTCTATAGAGATAATTTTGGAGGTATAATCACCCTAAATTATGGTGGGAAAAAAAGAGAAGGATATGCCTTTTCTCTCTACCAAAACAACATAATTGAAAGTGAATGATTATGGTCATAATCTATTGAATTTCAGCAAACACACACCAGACAACTGTTAACCTTAATGTGTGTTTATCATGCATCTGAAATCTCCACCTGATGGCCTTGTACTTTTCAATGCCTAGTTCTCTATTTCATAATGAAATGTAAATTAAACAGTTTCAAATGGAATGTTTCCCAATATTGCCTCTATGCTTTTACTTTTGAATGTATGGATAATGCATTTATTATCCATCAGTACTATTTAAAGTAGTGCATAAATTACAACATCTAAACCTGTGACTACTACTATACTGCAAATACCATCCAAGAGTTGCCTGTTAGTCTGCCTTTCCTTAAAGAAATAAGGCATTAAAACCCACAAAAATATGTATATTTTATTCCTTCCATAATATATTTATTATCTAGAAAAAGAGTTGACTTTAGAATGTTAAAAAATACTTGTAAAATCCCATAATCTAATATTTTCTTCTTCCACTGTGAGTCACATTTCTTTTTTTTTTTTTGATTTCTCAATAAGAATTTCTACACATTTACATTTTACATTGGATTTTCATATTAATAACTTATAGAACAGGATTTACCACAGTGTATGTAATCCACAGTCCTAATCTTTAATTTAAGAGTTTCAATGTGTGTTACAAACCCAGCTCGAGGATCTAAAGACAGGTCCCTGGGAAACTTCAGCCGTTTGCTAACGAGTATAGTTGGGTACAAGCCATTGAGCTTGGATACTTCAATGATCCTTTTTTCTGTGTCAGACCAATAGAGGTTTTTTCCAATCCAATCAACAGCAAGTGCATTGGGGACAGCTGTATTATGCACTACCTAACAAGATAAGAATTAAAAAAGTTAACAGTATAAATGCTTAGAATGAAAACTAAGAAATGCTTCTTTGATTTTTTTCAGAGATTAGATTGTTATTTAAACACTAGATATGGAATTTATATTATCATACATCATATGGCCATTTACAGCAATACAATTATTTGTTTCTGAAAATTTACATATGATATAATCAGGTTCTTAGAAATAATGTATGGGTTTAAGGGAAAAAAAAAACAAAATAAAAAGCTGTTGGATGACTGCACAATTGTTGAACACATTTGCATTATATTTTACTTGGCCTCCATACACCCACACTATAGACAGAGTTACTGATACTATCTACTGTTAACAGACTTTTGCCCTATTGATCTAAGGAAAACAAACAAACAAAAACATCAGAAGAATATTTTTTTCACTATATTTTTTGACCAAAATCAAAAGAGAGTAAGATTGTACTCATAGAGCTGCTGTGCTCAAATACAATGCTTATCATCATCAAATGTAATACAAATAAAGGATTTGTGTGAACAAATATAATGCATATAATATAACAAAGGATTCTCGATCTTTCTATCAGCTATTTGAGTTTTCAGTGCTAGGAGAAATAATTGAGAGAAGCAAAAGAAACTTGGAACTACATAGATTCCAATAGTTCTAAAGTTAGATAATAGACACACTGACATTTCCTTTACTTCATACCATCAATTATAAAGACATAAAAAAGTAACAACATGAACTTTCAGCAATAGGTGATATCAATGAATTGCTTACTGTAATGGATTACAAGAATCCTTTCTTTTTTCCCCATATTCCATTTTTTTTTTGAAGTAACATTGGTCTACATCATTATTTGTATTTTAGAGGTATAGGATCTCCCCCTTCAGGTGTTGTTACTGTACCACACTCACAATCAAAACACCCATTCTATCCCCACTGTCTATTTTGTTCCCTCTCTACTTTGTTCTTGCTACGTCTCCTGTAGCCTCAATTCTATAGCCATTTTTCTAGGGTTTGTTGTTTGGCTTTATCTCAGCACCTTTGTTGGGTAGCTCTATACTTGTATTCTACATATAAGTGATACCATCTGATATTTATCTGTTTCCTTCTGACTACTTTGGTTTAGCATAATCCTCTCCAGCTCCATCCATGTTCATCAAAATGGCAAGAGTATTTTTTTAATAGCTGAGTAGTATTCCATTGTGTATATATACCATATCTTCCTGATCCACACATCTGTACTTGGGCACTAGGATGTATGCATAGTTTAGTTGTTGTACATAGTGCTTCAATGAAATCAGCACACACACACGTAAAATGGCAACCAAAAGTTTTAAATGTCTTATAGTAAAGTACATGATCAAGTTTGAGGAATGTAAATTTTAATTGCTAAATTGTCAAATAATAGAATTTTTAAAAATCCTGTTTGTGTTAATGATAATTAACTGCATAGTCACTGAAAATAAATATTTTGATTCACCTGAACCAAATCTTCTATTTTGGTATTATATATAAACATTTTAAGAATTCAAAATTGATTCCTCCTACCAGAAATTTCTATATAATATTAATATGGCTACCAAAAAATGTTTAAGTATTATAGGGTTCTATCTACATAAATTCAAACGTCCTCATAATGCATTCTACTACATATATATATAGTGCTAATAATTTAATTAAGATCCAAAGAACATAGAAATGGTGTCAAATATCTCATATCTTGAATGACAAATGTATGCAACTACATTAGCTTATAGGAATTCAGGATTTTATACAACTGTGTTCAGATATTTCCATCAATAGTAGGTTGATTTTAATAGTGCTAAAACTTCAATCTGTAATCTAATAATCAATTTTCAATTACATAGTCTCAGACTCAACTTTTCCTTTTATGTAAATCAACACAATTTATCTCAGGTTCTAATCATTCAAACTGAAAGCATTCATCACATTTTCTAGCACTGTGAAAAAGTTCTAAATTCTATTTACTCAATTTGATTTTTGTCTTACTGTAAGTAATAGTGCTCTAATGAAATATAAGAAAAAAATATTTGTATTTCATATTTAAAGTATGTCTTATCTCATACTCTACAACTGTGAAATTCAAACCAAACTAAAACATTCCATGAATGAGCATCAAATAACATTTTCTATTCTCTACATCGATACCAATAAAATATTCATAATCTCACCATTTCAGTATCTACTTACCTTAATATCACTTCCATTTAAACACATTCTATTTATGCGGCTGCCATTTGGTCTACTAGAATCAATCCAATAGATGAATTCATCTCTGTAATCAAAGTCTATAGCAATAACATTGTTTAATCCCTAAAAAAATAAGATGATCAATTGTTAACAGCAATTATTTTAAATGAGCTACGATTTCAGAAGGACATCTCCAATTGAACATAAAGTTATACTTTTTATAATAAACAGTAATTGTGACCAATTGTTTTTAAAAGCCCTGAACTTTTTTACATTTTCTTTATACCATACCCTTAAAATATTGAATAATTTATTAGAAAATATTTTCCAAGTAAGCCATAAAATTTTTTGAATGCTTTTAGATAGTGGTTTAAATATATAGTCAGTATGTGAAGGAGATGAGGAGAAAGACACTTTAGGTTAATATTAACCTATATAATATATAGACTTAATGCTATTTCTATCTGCTTTGTAGAGGATTCAATAAAGAACATATATCTAAACTGAAAAGTTTGAATATCCAAGTCTCCCTGATGGCTCAACAGGTTAATCGCGGAGCTGTCGCAGCTGCAGCCTCAGTTCTATGCCAGACCAGGGAGATTCCCACATGGCGCAGCAGACCTCTCCTGTCTCGCTCATTGCTCCCCTCAGCAGTGTATTTCGGTCCATCTGCCTGTTCTGCTCCCCATTCTGTCTCTGGTAAAACCTCTCACCACCCCATCCTCTGGTCTGCACCCCAGCTTGCATGCATAAATAAATCGACCTTTAAAAAAAAAGAAGAAAAAAAAAAGATTGAACACCCCTGAAGATGTGAGTCCTGGAATAGCCATCTGATAATAGCAGGAAAGGTTTAGAAATTTTGTTTTCCACCAAAGCTTTTGTCTCAACAACATAACTGAGCTTTATTTTTTCATGCTTAAAGTGGCCCCTAAGGCCATACAGTGTCATATTAGAGTTGAGAAGTTATAAACCTAGGGGAATATTTGACCAAAGAGGAACTGAGTAGTCAACATCTTTTTATTCCACATGATGAAAATATGAGGAAATGCCTCCCTGAAGACTCATGGTTATGCACTTTTTAGCAGATAACAAAACTGAATTCAGCTGATGGTTTTCTGAATGCTATAGCGGTATGGTTTGGCCGTTACACTATTTGATTTGTTACACAATTGTACATCAGAATTTGGGAACTTAGTTGAATGGTTTAAATGACTGGTTAGGGGACAGTTTAATTCTGACCTATTGTTAGGGCACAAGATTAACTACCTCAATGGACTAACATAACTTGAATCAGATTTTCAATTGTTAACTAATTTTTATGCTTGAGTAGTATATTAGTATATAAATATTCTTGGGTTAAAAATGACACCATATACACTTTTATTTTTATATCTTATGTTTATTTACTTACATCATGATTCACCCCAAATTGTAGTAAAGTGTATGATTATTTTAAGGGTCATATATGAGCAGTTGTAATCCTATAATCAAGGATTAACATTTTGTGGGAGATAGTTTTTTTTGTTTTCTTTGGTTTGGTTTGTGAGAAGAGGGAAAGAAAGAAAACCTAGGTCTCAGTTTAGTTTCCACATCTATTGTTAAAGTTCATAATTTGATAATAATGTAAACACTGGCTAAGATTTATAAATCTCTCGATAAGACTCAGGTCAAGGCTAAGTTATTACTATTCAGATTTTATTTTTTTCCACAGAGCTACAAGACTAAACATGCTCATCAGAGAAGGTCCTACCTAACACTGTTTTTTTTTTTTTTTCCTTTCCTCAGCTGGGGTAAATCCTAGCAGTGATGGTGTTACGGTCATAGGTACAAATCATATACTTTGACTTAGCATGAGCAATCTCTATCTCTAGCTCCAGCTTATAAAGCTAACTGGAAATAGCTTTATCCCATAGACTTGCATGCTCTTCACTCAAGGAAGTCAACATGTCTCAGGACAAACTCCTCACCACTCCCAGATGAATAAATGCAGTATACTTTTTACTGACATTACAATCAAGAAAGATGAACATAAACACTAAAAAAAGGAACTATATATTATGTACAAATTGAAAAGATTCTTTAAGTACCCATTTTTATGCATAAAACTGGGGGACTCGTTAACAAACTGCACTTAACCATAAATACATGGAAAGTTATCTGTGCAAAGTAAATCATGATTTTAATAATTTACATTGAATACACTCTGAGTTCTATAGAAGTTTTAATACATTCATTTCAATATCCTTTCATTCATTTTGCAATATCTTCATGTTCAGATTCTTTTTTCCCCTGAAAGAGGATTGAGGTAAATGGGTTAGGATTCTGTGATGGCCTGGCAATCCAGATGGATAAAGTAAAGCTTTGTAAGGAGAAGGGATAAAGACACTTGTCTTTAAATGTTGGCAAAGATTTACCTACAACCACCAGTCATGGAAGAATTGTCCTATTCCGTTCTTTACAATAATCAATTTAGATAGTGAAAAGTCAATTCCAAGCTTAGCAAATCAACTATAATAAATTAAAACTGTAAAAGCAGAGGGACTGAAGGTCTGAATTCTAATACATCTATCTTGTCAAGTTGGTCATTTTTCTATAGCTTTACTCTTAATCCCCATAGAAAACAGGGCATTGCTTTCTTTTCAGAATCATATGCAATGAACATTAAAACAGCAAGGGCATGGTCAAAATACTATCTAAAAACTTGAGTCATCCCAGTGGTTTCAGAGCTGAAAATTGGTTTCATCAAAATCCCATTTGCTTCTTTCATTTCTGTAGCTGAAGATTTGCACCCTTTGGTTCAAGATGATTAATTTAGGAAATTGTGTTTTGTTTTCGCCCCACAATTTTGCTGGAATAAAAGGCACTGTTAGAACTGAATTGGATAACATATTGGAAAGCTACTTGATTAATTTTCATTTCTAAAATCCATGTTATTAAAGTCTATTTTCTAAATGTGGTGTATGGATTTAGGTTATTGCTGGCCTACTACAACTATGCTTTAGGATGCATAGGGCAAAAAGAATTCTCTCGGTTGCTATAATTTTATGCAATAAAGTGTCATGAGATTGTTACTGACTACAAAAATGAGAATAAAAATCAAGATGTCAGGGAAACAAAAAGGACTCTCACATACTGCCCCAGAGCGGTACATCTGCATTTTTGCAATCCCATGGTCCAGCTGGGGCTATGACTTTATTTCAAGTACTAGCTAAGGTGTAGCAGGTCTGGGAAAACTGTTTTAACCAGTTTCCCTGACTGACTTGAAAAGCAGAAAGGAGAGGTAGTTTCATTTTGTCCAGAATCATGAGGAGTGATGAGAATGAGGTATGCATAATAAAGCAGGACTGCTCCTCACAGAGAAAGGGAAAACAAAAACAAAAACAAAAACAAACAACACACACACACAAAATAAATTAAAAACCTACTGCTTTACTGCCCGGTGCACTCTCACTTTCCTGAGAAACTGCCACTACATCTTGTGCAATATCTGTCCTCTAGATTCCTAATAAACTTTGTTGCCGGTTTCATTCTGGTGTTTTGTGAAATTCTTTCAAGAGACACCAACAACCCTCCTGTGTCACAGTCCATAGCAAAGATATTAGAGTAAGTCACTCCTACTAATCACTTACCTACAGAATTTACAGATAATTGAAGCAAGGTTGTTGTCTATTCATTTATTTTGACTGAGAAAAAATATACCACAATATTACTTCCATTTTCTACTTCTTATGTATACAAAGTATCTTAAAAAATGGCTTCTATTGCCTCACACACCTTAAACATTTCTATAATGCCCTGAGAAAATTGTGCTCAGAGATATGTTTCTTGAAAAAAATTACATAATTCAAGCAGCCCACATATAAAACTGGATGGAAAGATGATTAGCTTTTTAGGTCTCTCTTTCCTTAATGAGTA
This sequence comes from Scalopus aquaticus, assembly GCA_004024925.1. Taxonomy (NCBI): domain Eukaryota; kingdom Metazoa; phylum Chordata; class Mammalia; order Eulipotyphla; family Talpidae; genus Scalopus; species Scalopus aquaticus. The sequence continues at coordinate 88,890 of PVIJ01004525.1, read as the reverse complement.
GGTACAACTGTTCATCCAAAGACACACATTTTCAGAGTCCTCATAGACTTCATCTTCCTCACACCCTCTTCAATTCCATAAATACTTCACTAAGAAAACTATCTGAAATGCATTCCCACTTAGGGCCCAGTGATTGGCAATAGCTCAAAATGATACCAGGGGAAAAACAAAACAAAACAAAAACAAAACTACTATTTGGGAGTGTACGTTAAAGTGACTTGGTAAGATGAAATAAACTTAAATGATGCATAGAGGAAAAAAAATCACCGTGCTCCATTAAGAACAATTCTGATAACATATTAGCCATGAAAGACAGCAAAAGGGAAACCAGCAGGAATGTCCTGAGCCACAGGGTTGGAAAATGAAGCAAGGAATTATCATTGAAGTTCTGTTATAGCTTTTTCATGAAGACAATAAATATTGTTGCTGTATTAGCTCAATTTGTGGTTCACTTGAGCTTATAAATACAAATATTCTAAGGAGAAGGCTTTAAGATAGCACAGTTTAAAAGAAAGAAAAAAAAAAAAAGACACCACAAACCATATAAAAAAACAAAAGCTCAGTAAAGAAAAAAATAACCATGTTCTTTTTCCAGAGACCATGAATTAGTGTTTCTAACTTTGAAGGTATAAAAAGGCTTAGCACAGATATGGAGAAATAGTCTAAAAGATAGAAAGAATTTTCAATATTTTATAAATTTGATATAAGCTTAAAACTAGGCTGCAGCAAATAAAATAAGTAATGTAGAAAATCTTTGGGAAAAAAAAAAAACTGTTCTATTTTAAAAGTTATATCCACTTACTTGCTCCCAATGGATATTTCTATTATATTTTTCATCTCTTTAGAAGACAGCTGTCTAATTCTTATGTTCTAAATAGATTTCCATTTAGCTTTTATAAACAACATGAAAATATTCTAGATGTTACTTTATCTCCAAAGGATCCAGATTTAGAAAAGCAGTATGATAAAGAAGATGATAACATATTCAAAGCTCAAAAGCAAAAGTTTCACCCTCACAGGCAATGTGTGTGTGTTAGGTATGTAAGCACTTGAAAAGTTTAAGGATTCCTCTGAATTAGAGAGCTTGGGCCTTATGTCAAAGTGTCAGCTGCTACATAGCTTGGCTGGTGGCTATTTAGGGATGTGAGCCTGGCATTTCTACACCATCTTATTTTTTCATAGGTAGCCAGAAATCTGAATTTTCATGTTAAATGTTCATTTTCAATCTCTGACCCACAAGAAGACTGGGAAATCCAACTCTGTTGGGAAGAGTCAGTATCACACTTGTTAATGAATATTTGCACTTAAAATTAAATTCTTAAGCAAAATTAATGAAACACTAACAACAGCAGTGAAGGAATCCATCCCTGAGTAACAACAACAACAACAAAAAAATTGTTAAGTAAGCATTCTACATGTTGCTGAAAAATAACATGAATGGCCTTCTTCATCTATGTTTAACGCTGGCATAAACATACTCCAAAAAGAAGAGCTATTTTTCTCTTTGGCATGCTTGTTCCAAATAACATTTTCATTTATTCTGTCACTTATACAGTTTGGGGCAAAGAGAAGTTTCTAACATTACAGACACAAACCAAGTGTTTCCAAAGAAGCTGTGTTTCCTGAAAACAAATTGTATGTGATTTCTCAATTTAGTAATCTGCCTAGCTTTAATTATTTGGTTTTCTGCTATTGCCACTGCAGATTTGGAAAAAATCAAGATGAGCAGCTCACAGCTTTGTATCCTGTCATAGAATGGAAATCACACCTTTTCAGCTCACATAACATATGCAAGTAAATTATGAAAATAGGACTCAACATCAAAACAGGTCAATCCAAATTCTTTTCAAGTGGATAGGCTTGAGTAATGAAGAGAGTAAAATTGAATATGTGCCCCACAACCTTAAATATGAATGCATTATAAACACACCTTTGTTCCCTTGTTAATTTCAAATTTACCCCCAAATCAACCCCATCTTATTTTCTGTTACTATAACAAACATTACATGTTTAAATTCCATCAGTGAAAAAAGCAATTTGGATAATGAGAAAAATATCTTAAAAGACAATTCTATTGCATTCATTTTACTTAGCATACTTTATTTTCTTTGATATGATGCGACAAGCACTACCTGGATAAATTCAGACAGGACAAAACTTAGAGTAATTGCATATACATACATGCATGGATCCATAAATAAATGTTTCATAAATTCTAATTATGAGGTATTCCCATGCTCTAATATGAACCGGGAATACCCAAATTAAATGTTATGAAATCATTGTGGGAATGTCATACCTGTTTCAAAAGTGTGTAGTTGGAGCCATCAGTGCTAATTTTCCTTATCTCATGATGATCAGCAAGAATTAGAAAAGGTTCTTCATCTAAAAACCAGGAAAAAATACATATCAGACATTTTAGTTCATGGTTTTCAACTGCAAATTTTAAGTTTAGTTTATACAGCAATGCAAATTCAAATGAAGTCCCCCTGGTAGGCTGATCATATTAAACAGATCAGTTGATTATAAAATGAAAAGCCAGCAAACACTAGGCAGTAAAGAAAAGACAGACAATTCTAAAGGCATCTCTCTCTTTCCCTCAGTGATCCTGAACCTTAAGTTACCTAATTTATTTGAAATTAGTAGGAAATACCTAGTGTTATAATCTGATATTTTAAAATTAATTATAGAAAAAAAAAAACATCGATTTTAGAAACATACAGCACACTAAATATTCAAACAATTAGAAAATTCTTTCTTGATAATCAAATAGTCAACTCATGTTCCCAAGAGGAGTCTGGTAAAGACAAAGAGTATCATTACCTGCATACATGTTTTACATCTGCCTGGGTTTTTTTCTTAAATAATTTTGTATTCCCAGTTCCTATAATCATTGTTTATTAATTTTACCTTTCCTCATTATTCCTTAAACATTTAACAGTCTTTATTTCCTTTTATAGTTAGTTTTTTTATATATTTTAAGTATATCCTTTGTTCTAAATCTAGAAAGATAAGAATTTGATATTTCTTTTAGATTGATAACTTCTAAACCTTTATATTGGTTTCCTCTTCAGGATTCACTTGAAAATAAATAGATTCTTAAGGAAAAGATATTTACTAAGTTTTACAGAGTATATTTATTTGGATATGTATCTGAATAATTTAAAGTCAATTTGAACATGTCCTTTATTGTTCTAATACTAGATCAATTCAACAAATCTTTGCTGAAATTCTTTTTAAACATCTTTGGTTATAAGATGCATTCATAATTTAGTTGCCAGGTAAACAATGCTACCATACATTTTTGAAAAAAATTAAAATTAAACACATATACACACATATATATGATGTGTATTTTATTATCAATCATTTATTGTTAGTTATTTTCATGTTGATTTATGTTTGAAATTAGCACTTTCTTCCTCCGATACTTTAGTTTTACAGGAAATATATAAGATCTATAGGCTATGATATTATTTTTTAGCATATTCTGTGTCAGGGATTAGAAATATGAGGCACACATGCTGAATACCCCTCTTGTTCGCAATGGCAGCACCCCCTACATATCATTCCAGTTTTACTGCTGAGACTTCAGATCACACTCAACCGATTTAACTTTCAAGTTTAAGGTGACTTGCTGTCCCTTAGAAAATAGTTTGAAATATGTGACTATGAAATACATCAGTCATATTTCACTCAATACTTAGGCAATCCTAATCAACTTATATGCAAAACCTAAAACCATAAAGTCTCTACAATAAAACATAGGAAAACTGCTTCTTGATGTAGCTCTTAGTAAAGATTTTTTGACTATGACACAACAAGGACAAGCAAGAAAGGCAAAAATAAAAAAGTGTGAGGTTACCAAGCTAAAAATATTACGTGCAGCAAAATAAACAATTGTCAAAAAAAAAAAAAAAAACTACGGTATGGCAGAAAATATTTGCAAAACATGTATCTCTAAGGGGTTATAAAATCCAAAATATATAAATATGCAAGTTAACAATATCAAAAATCTAATTTAAAAGGCACAGAGAACTGAATAGACATTTTTTTTTCAAAGTAGACCTTCAAATGGCTAATATACACATAAAAAGATACTTATACATCACTACCACCAAGGAAAAGCAAATCAAAACCACAATGAATATCGCATCATATAGTAAGAATGAGTATTGCTAAAATGAAATGACAAGTGTTGGCAACAATGTGGAAAAAAGGAATCCTATGTACTGTTGGTGGGAATATAAACACACAGTCATATGGAAAATAGGAAAATAGTATGGCAGTTCCTAAAAAAAAATGAAAATTGAGCTACCACATTATCCACCAATCTCACTTTTGTCTGACTATCTATCTATCTATCTATTTATCTATCTATCTATCATCTATCTATGAAATATAGACAGGATATCAAAGAGATATCTGCACTACTATGTTTATTCCAGCATTAATCACAATAATCAAGCCAGAGAAACAAGGAAACAGGTACCTAAGTGTTCATCAACAGACAAGTTAATGCATGAAATATTTTACATATGTGTATATATAAGGAATATTATTCAAACATGAGAAAGAAGATAGTCCTGCTATTTGTGATGTCATGGATGGTCCCTGAGGACATTATGCTAAGTAAAATAAGTCAGCTGGAGAAAGACATATATAATAACACATATATGTAATATCTAGAAAGGCTAGAACAGAGAGTAGAATGGTAGTTAGTGGGGTCTGAGGAGTGAAAGAAATGTTGAGCTATTGGTTAAATATATTTGAAGAAAAATAAGTTCTGAGGATCAAATGCACATCACTATGACTGTAGATAATACAGTACTGTATACTTGGAAGTTATTAAGAGTAGATTTTAAAAGTTCTGATCACAAACATTAAATGGCAGTTAAATAAAGTGATGGAAGTGTTAACATTATGAGGGTCATCATATTACAATATATAAGTGTTCAAATCAATACATCTTGCATCTTAAAATAATACTTTGTCAATTATATCTCAAAATATTTGAAAAAAATCTAGTCTCTCTAAATGAGGACACATTTTTTACTCAAAATTATTTTTAGATTCTAATCATTATTAACTAAAACAACTACAACATGGACACATGATATCTCATAAGACTCAAACTGTAATCATTAGCATTCATCATTTCTACGCAATCTTTTATGACAAGTTTAAAGCAATGGAAACATTGAATTGTTTTGACATTTTATGTTTTCTTAAATCATGTCACTATCACAATAGTGTAGCAAGTCATGAGTTGGCCAAAATAATAACTCAACAAATAACACAACAGTTCCAAATAACAAAGATTGCGTTGCGCTGTGGAGCTGTAGGCTGCGGCGACGCAAGTTCGACGCCTGGCCGGGAGATTCCCACATGGCATGGCAGACCTCTCCTGCCTCGCCCGCTGCTCCCCTCAGCAGTGAATTTCCATTGCTCTGCCTGTTCTGCTCCCCACTCTGTCTCTGGTGAACCCTCTTGCCATCCCATGCCTCTGGCCTGTGCCCCAGCTTGTATGTATAAATAAATAAATCTTTAAAAAAAAATAATGAAGACTTCTTTTTTCTCCATAATATGCAAAGCTTTAAATAGTTAAGTATTTATTTTCAAATTCCTATCCCATTACTATCTCATGAAAATAGATGAGGAAACATATAATGCTCTAAATTAATTCACCTTCATACATCTGTATGAAAAACTGGCATTATTAGTTGATTTCTTACACATGCACACAAAGAGTAAGGGGGAGAAAGACACCATATGCACAATTCTCTGTCCTTTTTGACAGCCATTTTTATATACTGCTTTATAACATTTTAAATGTTTGTTATTTTCTTTAGTGAATTACAATATTTTCAAAGTTATATGTTCTGTTTTACTGAACTTTCTAATTTACAAAGTCAAACACACTACTTCATAAACAATTTATAGAGGCAAATATATGACTTAGAATAAATAGAAGTTTAATAATATTTAAATCAATGGAATTATTGAAAACACTGAGAAACTCAAATTGTATGTAGCTGATGGACTTGTTTTCTTTGATATGCATGTAAAAGAATGTGTGGTGTAGGGGACAAGGGAAAATATTACAATATTGTAATCATAAGCTCTTAATAGTCTTGATCAAACCTGCTTCCGAGATCCTATGATCCATCATGAAATTAGAGCAAGTTATTTTACTTATGAGCACTAGCAAAATCTAGAAAACACTTAATTCACAAGATCATAATGCATCATTTTAACAAAAAGAATGTGGTGGGGACAGCACGCAAAATCAGGGTGACAAATTTTCATATCAAGTTAACTAGGGAAGAATTTTCATTTTTCAGAAACAGTAAGCAAGTGTAATTTCAAAAACTATGGTCATAAAATTCAGGATCTATTTTTGTAACTGAAGTTGGATAAGTGGACAAGTTCAGTTTGATACCTGAGAGCGATTTGCAGGCATTTGGGTTACCAGGGTGTATTTCATATCCATCGGTACAGAGGCACTTATAGGTCCCGTATGTATTGACGCATTGCTGGCTACATGGAAAGCCTGAAGAGCATTCATCAATGTCTACACATGTTTTACCATCATCCTTCAGCTGAAATCCAGGCCAGCATTTGCACTGGAGAATGAAAAACAAGCATAATCAATTCATATCATTGTCACTGTCTTTCCATATTAGATATTCCTTTAACATGATTTAAGCAAGAAAATAATTTAAGAATAAATATTGGGAAGTCTTTTCTGTTCCCCAGTGATTTAATAAGAAACACAAATATTATGAGAAAGTAAAGGCACAAACGCATTCTCCCAAATATCTTCATTGATCTTCTAAGGTCCACAAGATTGCAAAAGGTAACTGACATCAAAACCACATGGCTAAAGAACTGCTATGCAAACAGAACTAAATTGTCAACTACTTTTATTCTTTTTCGATTGCATTCTATGTTCACTGTCAAAGATGTTAGTAATTGCAAGAATTATCCTTATGTAGTTTTGAGTATTACACCATTGTCAAATGTTACTTCAGGGCCTTAAAGAAATATATGCTGTAGGTATTATTATCTTTAGCTAAACACAGCCTATACTCAGCCAGAAGAAGCACCAAGGCTCTCTCCAATTTAACACATAAGACTAATTGTTTACAAATTTCTAGTCTGATTCCACAACTAGACATATAGTGTTGCCTGGAAGATAATAGCACAACACAATTAAATCTATTTGTATAATCAAACTTTCTTGAGCATTTCTATCATATTATTTATGTCCCTCTGATAATGGTAAGAAACATTTATTAACTGGCATATCAATTCTCACTACAATGTCACTCCATATATATCTTTGTCTTCCTGAAAATTTTAGTGCTGTGATTGGTCACTGACTTTCAGTCCCTGCCAAGTAGCATATTAAAATTATAATTACGCAAAATGAAGATATAATTGACCAGATGGTAATGATCACATTAACCTTTACCAAGACTATTTAGTGGTCTTTGGATAAAGAACTTCAGAGATTTGAAGGACAGTGAATTGAGAAGGAACTCCAATTTGCTATGATTAACTAGTATTTAGGAGTTAATCATAATAAGCATTTCAAGTGTTATTTCTGTTGGCAAAAGTATTGGACATGTATGTTTTTAAATAATATGCAAATAATTCATTAAATAGAATTAATTTTTAAGTAAAAAATCATTTTTCACCACTTGCAGAAGAAGCAACATCAACTTCACTTGAAAGTACTCAAGTGATAAATCAGTACCATTTTCTAAAATCTTTCACAAGGAATGAATCCCTGTAAGTACTTAGCACTATTATCTTTAACTATTTACAACAATATTTATCTCGATATTTATCTAATAATCATCAACATTATAGAAAGTGTTTTCAATCTCTAGAACCCACTAGCATACTGTAATCAAAACAAAGCTGGAGTTGATTTCACAAACTCTCCTCATCATATATTAGCCCATGATATTACTTTGCTTGAGTAGCCCCAACTGCTATCCATACAGAAAGTCAGGGGAATTGATGGTTGCTCTAGAGCAAAAGACAATGAGAAATTTAATGTAATTGAAGCATACACTAAAAAATGGTCAAAATGATCATTTTATCATGTATATTTTGTCACAATTTTTAAAATAAGTACTTTTAGGGAAAAAAATGAGAAACTGAGAGAATACAAGAAGACATTACTGAAAACACTGGAATTTATATCAGGTGACCATGGTGTGGGGAAGCCAGAAGATCCATAGGCAGACACAGGGGATAGTGTAAATTCAAGGGGCATTTTAGGGCAAGTCAAAGGAAATTTCATAAGAATGTATGAAATCCCTCTCAAACAGTATAATAAAAGTAAACAGTATCCCAATTTTAATTAGGTTTCAGAAAATCACATTTTATAGCTAATATCAGGCTAATGGAACTATGTTATCAAATACACAACTTTGATAAAAACACATTTATGGAAAATTAATTTCTTGAATATAAAATTGGGAAAAGCTAGCAAATGTAATGAATCATTTCTATAAACAAATGAAATTAGAATATTTATGCTTTACAGTAACTTTTTAAAGGAACTTGAAACATGCTTATTGAAAGGGAATATTTTTGAAAGATAATTTTCTCCCCAGTCCATTAATCTAATTTCACCAATGTCAATTTTCCTTCCAAATAATCAAGAGGCATCTGAAGGAAATTCTATGAGTCTAACTTTTATAAATTAAACAATGATCATTTTCATCTTCAAAGATAAAAAAACCATTTATATTTAATAGAAAATATGGCTTAAGTTAAGTCAACTTCATTTTAAAAGGAAGACAATTTTTATTAGTGAGATGTACAAATATTCCTCCTCAAAAATAACTATTTCAAATTTTCATGATTCATATTAATTTTTATATAGGAATAAACAGTTACCAGGAAGTAATACAGCTATTCAAACTTCAGCTATTACTTCCTGGAAATTGTCCCCAAAGTGTTTAAAAGTGATATTTGAGAAATATTGACTAGTTTAATTACAATGTATACATCGGTATTTATTCCTCTCCCTGACGTACATTTATTTTTATATGGTAAACTATCTTTCCCATCAAAATAAGATTTTTGCTTTAGTTAAATGTTATTTCCCCTTTGAATCATTAGATACATTGTACTTGTTTTGCAGCAAACATGTATATTATTCACAGTCCATAACACCTAAATTCTGCTTTATTAACAACTTTTCATTTAACTGTAGAATTTTGAAGATTTTTTTTTGTCATGTTCTGCTGATATTGTAGTAGGATAAATAGGTTAGTGGATAGTTTTCCACAATCTCTGGAAAAGATATGACATTCCCCTCCCCCCCCACCAAAATAGAAAAATAATTTGTTGTAGATAAAGTTTTTCACTCAATTTACTATCAATCATTTATCATATCAACACAATGTGTAAAATGTCCATTGAACCTTTGCTTAAATCACTTGTTTATAAATCTAGTCCCAGCTCCTTGAATTTTGTTGTGGTCTTATTTCCCTCAAGAGAGGTTTCAATTTACTCATTACTTTTGATACATGTACACATTCAGCAAATTAATCATAATTCAGTGAGGTATCATCTACACAGACTTCCTAAATGATTGAATTCTCTGTTTTAACTAGAATTCTTACTTCATTCTATGACATCTTCAGAGATGTCAAAATGAAAATATTGATACTTTGAAGATATTTATCAAGTATTTTTGTGTGAGGAATCTATAAAGCAATTAAAACAGTCTGATTTAATAAGGTTTCTGAGTGACATCAACTTCTATCAAAAGTAGTTTTCCAAATATACAATTTCTTAAATGCAGGCATTTAAAATTATTAAACATAATTTTTGACTTTATGGCAAAAAGATGACCATTTGTTATTCTAATTTTTTTTTGATTTCTCTATTGATCATAGATAAGCCACCAGTAATATTCTTTCTGCTTCATTTGGTTTCAAAACATTTAGTCAAAATTAATTATTTGATGCATACTCATCTCATTAAAAGCTGTCCTGGCTCATTTGTCTTGTTTCCTTTTCCCAATAACAGTGTTTGTGAGTGAGTACGGGTGTGTTTTTAGTCTATATTTTTAACTTACTCTTTTAATTATAACACTGAGACTAAAAACCTTTTGTAAATAAATCTCCTTTGGTATATCACTTTTCTTCTTTATTTTTACATAGGAAAAGGCACTTATTGCTGTTTTTAGGTTTTATCTATGTCTAAAATCCTAACCAGTTTAGCTAAATTAATTGTAGTGTCAGAAATTCAGAGATTAAAAATAGCAAAGTGGTTGTTTGGCTGAATTTAGCATTAGATCAAACTTACTTGTCACAGAATGACAAAGTTCTTGGATACACTATGATTTGTCAAGGTTTTTCCTAAAGCACCATGTCCATAAATGTCCCCAGTAACTAGGGTATGCTCTAACCAGAACAAATTCAGTAGAGTAAAATCTAATTTCTGAAACGGTCCTGACATTAGATTGCCTCTGTGTTTTATAGACTCTGTGTCCTACTGCAGATTCATTCAGAGCTAATGTTTAATTTAAAACACTTATTTGAAGTGGACTGCTTCTCGTGAGATTTCTCACATATGCATAAACAATTTTAATCTAAGCATGACTTTAATTCTGATATTTTGTACTTGTGTTTCTTCCTTTCCAACATACTGAAACTGATACTTTAAAAGCTACTTATGTCAATCAATTTAGTCAGTGATTCTCCTTTAGGGAAATGGTACTAACAAAAATTAATTAGGATATTAGACGTGATTTATTTTGTAGTACACCTTCACTCATTCCTAATAACTCACATGTCAGCTTTTTTTCCTTCCTGCTTATATGTTTTATGCCTGTTTATGTGGAAAATACTATATTTTCCGGTATTGTGGTAAATAAATGATTTTTAGCTCATTCCAATTGAAAAAATGTGGGAGAGGGAAAATATAAAGGAAGAAACGGGAACTTAAGAGTTATTTGCCTATTTATGTAACTATTACCATAGCATTTTCTCTAGAAACATTTGTCTTTCCTTGTTTTTCCTATGGTCAGCATGTTGATTGTATTCAATATTTTGATAAATTTGTCTTCCTCAGTATAGCCTCATAATTATTTTACCATACAATCATTATGGTATTTTTAAATAGATACTCTCCTTTTAAATGTTTTACCTAACAGTATTATGAACTTTTACATTTCACATCTATATTGGATTACATAGTTTTCATCATCTCAAACTTCCAATGTATCATGATTTGCCATTTCTGGTGAGCACTTACCTTATAACTTACTGGAAGGTCCTGACAGTCCTGAGAACATCCACTCACTTTCTTACTCAGACATTCATTTATATGGCAGTTTTTCTCATCTGAGCCATCACCACAGTCATCCTTATTGTCACAAAGATCTCCACTGGGAATGCACCTGCCATTTTTGCACATAAAAAATGAACTGTTGCATGACTGTTCTGGAAAAAGAAAATAAAACAAATGGTACATAAAGGGCATGCCGTTGTTTTACACTAAAATTGTTGAAAACACAAATAAAGTATCTGTCAAAAATTATCACAAATATATGCACCCTTAAGATGTGTTATATTCAGTATAATATTTTATATGCAAAAGTTTTAAAACCAAGGGCAAATTGTACTTTCATTTTTATACGTATTGCAATTATAGCTTTACCATGAAAATTAGTATCAAAATAAGCATCTATAGTAAAATTGATGGAATAATGCTATCTTCATCTATATTACGAAGAATGAGTTCAAAAGTATAATGGTAGTTTGACGTTTCCTACAAGCCATATTTCTCTAAGAAATTATATGTTGCTAAAAATTAAGAATCTGGGAACAGGTAGATATTCTTAAATTCTTTTTCTACCTAGAACAATAACAATGCCATTTTTAAGTCAGGGCATAAAAAGGATATTTGTGGTGAATAACAGTTGTTCTAAATATAGCCATGGAAAATAATTCAGGTTTTGGAGCTACGCGAAACCTGATGACTTGAACATTACTCATTATCAAACATGATGAAAGCCTATTAACAGGTAAAGTACACTAAAAAAAAAAATATTTGGGTCTATTTTGAATTATATGCTTATGTATTCAGCTATTGAAATGGTGAAGTGATAAACAGTCCAAAAATTTGCCTCTTGCTCTCTATGTGTGCGCATATGTATGTGCATATACATATATATACAAATATATGTGTATATGTATATGCACACACATGTGTAGATGTACAAATATATTTATGTTCAAATGATATGTAATTTACTTCATTTTACCTACGTATGAATAATACAGATATGTTCTTTCAACTTTCATGCTTGAACTTTCAAATAGGTCCACAGGTAATTTATATTAAGAATAAATTACATTTTTTGAGGAGCTAAAAAATGAATTCATCTGGTTCCTTTCCTTATATCATCAAATTTTTTGTATAATCCTTAAATTTCCAAAAGTAATCCCTAAACATATTTGGCTATGAGGATCATGCATGGTTCCATAACAACTATCACATGGTCAATAAATTCCATTTCCTTTATTGAATGTCATACATCAGTTACAATTTTTCAATTACAAACCCAAATTTTGGAATAAGCATAGTATCATGTACTTTCTTTACCTGCACTTTTGCACTTTGGGTTTAAAGGTGCTTCATCAGAATGGTCAGGACAGTCAAAGTCTCCATCACACTGCCATTGAGAATTTAAAAGACATCGTCCATCAGCACAGTTAAATTCTTCTGCCTTACACTGTCGATATTCTAGAGACAAATTCATATAACAAACATTCAGTAAAACTTTTACCCCCTCATGTACACAGTACCTAGTTAACCATATGGATTACCTCCTACAGCAAATATTCTCATTTCTTTCTTTGACAGTGGTCATACTTGCAAGAGATTTATTTTTTGAGGGGTGGGGAGTAGATAAATGTCTAGAACATACAGTCACAGTCAAACACTCGTTTCTATGTGAGGAAAAATGAATGTAACACTCACATAAACCATTTCAATATCCTAATGTTTTCACGTAGAAGGAACATTAAAATGAATGCTATTTAAATCTTTTTTCAAGACTAAATTTGGGATACATAGCACTAGAACATATGGCTAAATTAATTCGGTTACAATGATAATTCTCAGAAGCTATTATGGCATGTTTATGTTTGGAAACAGCATTCAAAGTGTAAAGAAATTGTTAAAATAAGAAAATTAAAAGTCAATTAATAGAGCAATAAGAACAGAAACTATTGTAATTATCTTTTATGTTGATTCTTAAAGGGATTAAAATTTTATTCAAATCACGAATCAACCCATCAACTGTTAATCCTTACATCGATGCCTGTTTGTAAATAAAACTCATTTAATTTTTAATACCATACATTTTAGATTGGATTTCCCCCTAAATTTACTACCAATAAAAACCTACTGTTTACTTTAGAAATTTTCTGGTAAATCTGAGCAAACTTTGTACTTTTGAAGAGATGGAGTGAGATATTTATGTGTTAAAGACAAACAAAATTCCAATAGAAAAATGTTTACCATAGAGAATGGTAAAGTTAGATGGTTCTAAAACTTCCCTTCCTCTCCTTCACCAGCTCTTCTCCCTCAGTCAATTCCCAGTTTCTTCTAGTCCAATAATAATAAAACTCCACCTGCATGTCTCTTGACCACACATTTGTCTTCTCTATACTGACCAATCTTGTTTCCCCTACTTATTTTCAGTTCATCTCTGACCCATTAACTTCTCAGTTCGGCAACATCTACCTTCTGAAATTTCTCTTAGAAATACAAATGCCGAGAGACTGTCAAGTTAAAAAAAATGATTGAAACTCCTAGTTACTTCACTTTCCTACAGCATTTGATGGAGTTGACCACTACCCTGGAAAAAGGTTTCTTGGTGTAATATTCATAATTCATTCACCCACTTTCTTTCTAACTTTGCTTTAGCTACCCCCTTTTTTCCCTTCTTTTAGTATGAAGTCCTTTTCTACCTTAAAATGTTAAAGGTGGAGTCCTACCTTGAATCTTTAGTACATTTTTTTCTCCTTTTCCTTTCTACATTGTTGGCTGTGCTCATTCATTGTCATAATTCAAATATAACCTTTAGGTTGATGGCCACAAAATTAATATTATTTATCCTGATTGTACTTCTGATCTCTAGAACTCACTTTTCAAACATGATATAGCTTCATGTGACTGCCTAGCACTTCATATTCAAAATATCCAAAAGATATTCTTTATTACATCACTCCTACTGCACTAGCAAAACTGGGCCTCAACGTCCTGTTTTCTAAAACTCATTGGTAGCAGCACCACCCATCATATCATCCGGGATATAAATTCTCCTTTGTCCTCTATATCAAACTGCAAATGAATGCTGACCCACTCTGCATTTTCCATTCCATGTTCAGAACCACATCACTAATCATCAGAACTATTACAGAACTATTACCTGCTAATTAGTCTATTTCCCACTTCTGGCTCTCCTCCCACATAACAATATTTTGTCCACTCTGCTGAAACAAATTGTTCTCAAACATAAATTTGACTGTGGTATTCCCCTGCTTTACAATGTGTAGTGGTCACTGAGAACTAAGATAATTAAGCACAATTTAACTTTGTATTTCAAACTTTTGGGAATCGTCAACTTCCTAACTTCAACTTACCTCACAAAAGACATATTGCAACTCTTCAACCATGCCAATTTACAGGTCTTTGTAAGTATATATAGAATGTACTACGTGGCTGGTACTGTTTTAAATACTTAAAAAATATCAAGTAATTTATTTATCTTAATAGTCCTAAGAGTTAAGCACAGTTACATATATTTTCTTACAATTGAGGAAACTGAGGAACAAGCAAGCGAAGCCAATCTTTCAATATCACAATTAAGTCACTAAGTGGCAGGATTTGGAACCAGGTCATTTGGCTCCAGAGTCTGTGTTTTGAAGTACCATGTTATACTGTCTTGCACCTAAATTTGACTTTCTAATATTTACTGCTTCAATTCTTTAGTGCATCAAGAATTATTTTCTCAGCTCTATTTCCACATGCTATGATTCTTATTCCCATCTGGACAATGGATGGTATTATTCTATATTATGTTTCTGATTTTACCATTTATCTCTAATTTCTTCTTATGAAAACTATACCATTCATGTCCTTAACCAATTCAGTGTCTAGTAGAGGGAAGACACAGATTGGACATAATTTAGATTTACATCTTGAGTTTTAATGCGGCTTTTAAAATATGTTAAATCCATGATTTAATGTAGAAATGATCATAAAAAGTGATATCCACTGATTTCAAATAGATTCCTATCAATGAACAAGGCCATAGACACTGCACAGGGAGGAAAAAGGAAGGCACTAAATCTACTGCCTTTCCAGAGGAAATGTGGATTGTATGACTTTTCACTCTATATCTATTCATAGATACATTTAAATATTTACAAAATCACAGATAAGATTTCAACTACAACTAAGCATTTTTAATGTACTAATGTTTAGCATTAAAGTTATATATGTGTTATATAACAGTTACATACATGTGTATGTAATGGTAAGATAAATTTCAAGGTAATAATATTTAATTTTAACAATCAGCAAATGTGTATAATGATATGGCAAATGGAAAATGTTAAGGATCCAATTGTTTTGGAAGCTGTGATTATAGTCTTTCTCTGTGAAATGTTTGTTTATAAGATATTTGACTATAAAATACTTAATTTGGCTACAAGACTAGTCAGATATTATCTTTAAAGTACAAAGCACTTTAAAGTACTTAAAACCATAGAGATTTTTATATACATTTTCAGTGTAATTACTGATACAAATAACACTTGGTGTTACTTCCAAATATACCATGACTTCTAAAAAATGAGTAATTATTCTAGAGGTTTAAAGAGGTATAACAATGTAACTGTCCTTAATGACATTAAGAAATGTGTTTGCTTTTGTTATTTATTTATATATAGAATGGTTTAAAAGACTTTTTTTTTTAAGGATTTTATTTTATTTATTTATACATACAGCTGGGGTACAGGCCAGAGGTGTGGAGTGGTGAGAGGCTTCACCAGAGACAGAGTGGGGAGCAGAACAGGCAGATCAGAAATACACTGCTGAGAGGAGCAGCGGGCGAGGCAGGAGAGGTCTGCCGCACCATGTGGGATTCTCCCCGGCTGGGCGTCGAACTCGCATCGCTGCTGCTGACAGCTCCACAGCGCAGCACTTAACCGCTGCGCCACCAGGGAGGCCCAAAAGACTTTTTTTAAAAAATTTATTTATGCATACAAGCTGGGATACAGGTCAGAGGCATGGGGTGGTGAGAGGGTTCACCAGAGACAGAGTGGGGAGCAGAACAGGCAGATTGACAGAAATACACTGCTGAGGGGAGCAGCAGGCAAGGCAGGAGAGGTCTGCTGTGCCATGTGGGAATCTCCCTGGTCAGGTTCGAACTCATGTCGCCGCTGCAGAGAGCTCCACAGCACAGCGCTTAACCACTGAGCCATCAGGGAGGCTGGTTTAAAAGACTTAAGCTGAGATCCGCCTCCATGAAAAGTTGAGCAGTACTTACCACATTGTAGAGTCTCATCAGAACCATCTCCACAGTCATCATCATGATCACAAACGAACTGCTTGGGAATGCATACTTTATTATGGCACATGAAAGTGTTTCCATCACATGTGTTATTGGGAGCTAAGAAGGACATCACAAAAAATAAAATTAGATGAGCACCTCTTTTATTTCTCCCAGACCTAGGAGTTTAGAGAATGCATACTGCCACACAAAATAATACAGATAGGCAAAAAAAAAAGTATTTTGTCCAATATTCAATTATCAGATAAGCTAATCACATATTAGCTTAATATGTTCAAGCACATTAGCATACATATACACTATAATTCAGTTTTAGTAATAATATAGCCAATAATTCTAGAGCAACCCTGATATTGCAGGCTATTTAGCAATTTTAAAATTTGCTAAAGGATCAATTCAAAGCTTCATATGTGATTTTTAAAAGTCACTCAACTGTAATAATGCAGCAGATTCTTTCTCATGATGCCTATTGTAATGCTAGTAAAGTGATAAAACCTTGCTTTTTTGTGAAAAATGGACCTGAAAGACCTCAAGTGTTAATTCCCACAATGCAGGTAAAAAGAAAGTCAAAAAGATTGAGAAAGTTATTGTTTCTTTTTGTTTTTAAGAAGAATTTAGAAATTTGGGATGATTTTTAGCGAAGATGCTGAAAGTTTTGCAAAGATCTATGGAAAGATGAGCCCACACATACATACCACACAAATTAAGAATGCCAGTCTAAAGAAAAAAGAATCAGTCCTTTGGGAATACTGCTTCATGAAAATAATGCTCTAGCAAAGACATAACAGGTGGGACAAATAGTTGATTTTTTTTTTTAAGGATGAGAAAGCTACACAATTTCTAGTATGCACATTGTATTTACATATTGTATCAGATGTACCAAATAAAATTTGTGAGCACAGACACTCACTTATGTAGATGATGACCAAATAACAATGAATAATCTCTTGCTTTATCTTGATATTTATATGACATTACTTAGTTATTTAGCAGTTAAACTGGGATTTATTTATTTTTAATTTTTAAATATAGTACTTTTTCTTATATTATTGTTAATTTTTGGACAATATATGATTTCTCCTTTCAGGTGTAGTCACTGTACTTCTTCCACCACCAAATAACCCACTGTCTATCTCCATATTGTCCTGTGCTCCTCCCCATTCCTCCCACTATTTTACTCTCTTCCCATTCCTTTTCTCCCTCCCTCCCCACCTGGATGCCTCATATCTATGAACAGCTTATAAGATTTGCCTTTGACTTTTCGTTGTTTTTTCTACATTCCACATGTAAGTGAAACCATATAATATTTATCTTTTTCCTCTGACTTATTTCACTTAACATCAATTCTTCCAGCTCCATCCATGTTATCGCAAATGATATATGAGCTTTTCTTTTCTGATCACTGAGTAGTATTTCATTGCATATATATATATATGTATATATATATATATATATATATACACACACACACACACCACATCTTCTTGATCCATTCATCTTTTTGAGGGCCTTTAGGTTTTTTCCATATCTTGGCTATTGTAAATAGTGCTGCGATAAACACACAATTGCAGGGAAAATTACCTTCTTGATGAATTTATCTATTCAATGGTGATAATAAAATCTATCTATCTTTCTGATAAATTTCTTGCAAGAACAAGATATGGTATGTGAAGGAGATCAGTTCATTTTAGGTACTCAGTAAATTCTCAGGTGCTATTTAAATTTCTGTCTACATAACTATTATTTTCGGCAAATCTCCAAAACCATTTCACTGACATATTGTGAATTCAATAATGTAAATAAATCACCTCCTAAAATAGTTAATGGATAATGGGCACTTGAAAAAATGTAGATGTCTTTGTAGCTTTCCCCTCCTGGTCTTAAAAGGCACTTTACTTAGAATACCTCTCTTCTTTGTCTTTCACAACTCAGATTATGTTAATACCTTTTTCTTGAAATCCTTCCATGAGACTTCTAGACTGCTCTATATACTACTTCTTTGTGATGACCTAGTATCTTTTCTATATATCATTCTGACACTTAAGGTATTATAATTATTCTTTTGCATGCATTATCAGCTCCCTATGACTAACACCACCAGAACCCATAAAGAAAGGAAATCTCTGCTTTCAACTTAGTAATAATTGAAATAGAGACACAAGTAGGTAAAACAAAAAGCATTATTTGACATTAATCAAATGTAATATATTTCCAACAAATTCATTTTCAGAAATGATATAGAAGCCACCTAGGAGCAGCTTTAAAAATAGCCCATTTATAATCAAAGTAAAACTGAATTACTAATAACTCCTCTTAATTTGAACTGTGACAGCTTACATAGCTCAAGTGAATTATGCCCATTCTAATACATGAATTATTCTTTAAAACACTAAGCAACAGAGGCGTCTTTGGCATTAACACTTTCAGGTCACTTGAGCACAATTTGTTGTGCTTTAGCATAATTTACCTAATAGCACCCATGTGGTCCAAAAGTGTTAATATGCCTCCCAGAGTGTTAACTTGCTGCAGTAGCAACAGTATACTGGGACCATCTGGATCCTGGAATTGATGCATAATCCTTTATTAGGTAGCCCTCAGTGGCCCCATTGACCTTTACAGACAGATATATGAGTTTCAAGATCATAGTGAATTATTCCATAATAGCATGAGTTCTGTGCACATAGGCCTGCCTCAAAGTTTTCTTCTTCCTTCTTTTCTTTAACTATCCCCATATATCCCCCACCCCCAATATTATACACTGACCATTATGGCTTCAAATATAATTTTAAAGATCTGAATACTGGTCAGATTGGCACAGTTCACTTTAATGAGCAGGGTTCACAGCAATGTTTCAGCTCAGCTGCTTATTTCAACAGGTGCCCTATGTGACCTTGTGACCTACATTCAAATAGTCAGCCCCTTTTGTCTTATCATGCAAGGGAATTTACCTCCATTTTTACTGTTGCGTAATCCTTGAAAATTTCCTGAGGTGACCTAGAGGCAGAAACTTGGTAAAGTGTCTGACCTCCAAAGGCATCCCTCTGATCTGTCACCTTCATTCAGTGATATTCTTACTATTTTTACCTGACCTAAGGGTTAATCTCCTATTCGTACGACTAATAGGTGTTTACTGACCTTCTGATCAGGAGTTATTTAGGGTCACAGCAGTCGCTTACAGAGTATATGTAATAGGCAGTGTAAGAGTTTTATCAGTAAGGGGATGAGGCGGATGATGTGAAAAGAAAATAACAAACCTATCCCACTCACAGAAACATCTGGTAGTTACATTATCTCAGAAGTTATCTCAGAAGTGAAATGACAAATCTGCGTTTATCAGAATGGTTTTAAAAGGGTAATCTCACTGTGCATGTTCGAAACATTCTGAACAGTGGTTACAGGGGTGGCTGAACTGCTATGATGACAATTCCCCACCTGATTAAGCTGGCTACGACCTGTGAGTGCAGGAATGGGGTCAGTGAGATAAAATGCAATACAGGGAGTACTAAGAAAACGAAAGCCTGGGGAGGCTACAGCAGCTTTCTGCCATGCAGCTGGCACATGTTCATACCGCAGCCTGCTGTGGAGAGCTCGTCACTTCCATTTGGACAGTCCCTTTCACCGTCGCAAAGCCAGTGTCGGGGCACACAGGCATGGGAGCCCTGGCAGCTGAACATGTCGGCCGCACAGGTGATGGCACCTGAAACCCAAAGGAAAAATTTCATTAAGTTCACTGTGTGTTCACTGGGAAAGGCTCTTCATGTACATTTCCTGTCAGAAATAAGGGAAGCAGAAGAATGCTGCTGATAAAAAGGAGATTGAAGTCATTTGTAATCCTCAAATATTATTCGTCCCCTATAGATGACTAATTATTTCCCTCTCAGAATGCATTTCGTCCTGATTGCAAGTGCTATGTTTCTCATCGCTGCCTGACAGAAAATATCAGAGAAATCCCCCCCTGAAAAATGTAGCAAGGCATAGAACCATAACAGAAATGTGAATAACTATGGCAAATTTTCAACATCTACAAAGATGATGATGATGATAATAATAATAATTTACAGGCAAAGCAATTAAAATATTAACTCATTTAATCCTCACAATAACCCCAACTAGACTAACCCCTACAATGTTATCAGTGTCATTTTACATAGAAGGAAACTGAGCCACAGAGAAGCTGAAAACTTTGCAGAAAGTCACAATTTGCACAGTATGTTCAGCCACATACTGAACTAGGAGTCCAAAACCCTTTTGATTCCTAAGCATCTCCTCTTAAGTATTAATGTCACTGTTGCTATTCCCCACCTTATGTTGTTCAAAATAATAAATGCATATATTTTTCCTCTGCTTTTATAACTTAATAAACAGAATCTATCTTTTTCTGATCTATCAATTCATGCATGGTGGTAATTTTCAAATGTACAGAAAAATGAAAAAAAAAGTGTTTGCTGACTTTGTAAGTTCAAGAGAGTCATGGGTGATTTCTCTTCACTTTTCCCCTTTACATATGTAGGGTAATTATATAAAATTAGAAGATGATTCCCTTTCATGATGTTCTCTAGACTGTAGTATAGTTACACATACTGAAAGACTTGGTTGTTGTTGATATAAAATATCTGGTCATTTTATGAATCCCACATCTAGCTTTTCTTTATTTTCATTTTCCTGTAACTAAAAACTCTCCATAGATGCTAGAATTACTCAAAAACTGCTACTATATCTAAGAAAATATGACTAATTAGATTGATGAAAGATGATTTTCCCCAAACATTTGAATCAGTGACCACAAGGTTTTAGTCCTTTATCAGTATCACGTTATATTTTAGCCATAGAGCTTTTATGAACAAATCATGCTTAATAGAACAAGGGAGGAAGGAAGGGTAAAAAAAGAATCCCCTGGAAATATTTCCCAACATAAACTTGCCTGCCCCTGACATACACTCTAACTTGGAAGATAGGATGGCACGTGAATACTGAAGTCTCCCAGATAATTCATATTTTCTCATTTGACTGAACATGAGTACTTTAACAGAATGGGATTTAATATGATACCTATTACTAGAAGAAATCATAAAAAATCTATTAAATAAATGTTGCTTTCATTTAAAAATGAATTTACCTGCTACCTATTATGCTTTTAGTACCTTCTATAATGAAATTCTCCTTACAAAAAAAAATTATTAATGTTATTCCTCCTTATTATCTATCATTTCAAGCTAACATAAGAATATAAAATGTCACTTTAACTATAATATCCTCAGTTAGTGCTTTAATTCCCATAATATTTTTGTTATTTAGCTTGATATTTAAAAAATGCATTCTTTCTACAAAGAAAGTTTTGGTATATGTTAAACTACATGTCTACTTTCTTATTATCACTCCAGCTTAATCTCAAGATGGGAATAATTTATATAGCATTGATTTGGCTGTTGAGAAATTTACCTCATACAACCTTGGAGAAGACTAGTGTCTGAATTTTACTAACTGTAAAATGAAGAGTATGACTAGATAATTACTAAGATACTTCTAGCTATCACAGCTAATTTTCTGTCTCTCTTGATAGTGTTCAACAGATTCTGTGTTAAGAGCATGCCAAAACATAATAGTAAATTGGAAAGAAAATTGGCCAAAGAAAAAAAACTCATGACTTTACTTCATAGTTACCATTGCCATCTGGGGACACACTGCCTTCCTCTGGGAAACGAATCCCAGGTGAGCAGGAAGATAAGCTAAAGGAATTCCACCAGATCTATTTTGTGCACCTACTAAGATATAATATTGACTGGTAAGAGTTATTATCTTGCTAATCAGGTATTTCAGAAACCTGAATTCCTTTTTTTTTTTTTTGGGGGGGAAAAAAAAAGATATTCATATATGCATGCAAGCTGGGGTGGAGGCCAGAGGTGGGGTGGTGAGAGGATTCACCAGAGCCAGAGTGGGGAGCAGAACATGCCGATCTACTGAAGTACACTGCTGAGGGGAGCAGCGGGAGAGACAGGAGAGGTCTGCTGTGCCATGCGGGAAACTCCCTGGCCAGAGATTGAACTCATGCTGCAGTGGCTGCGGATAGCTTCATAGTGCTGCGACTTAACCTGTTGCACATTCAGGGAAGCCCCAGAAACCTGAATTATGACCTTAGCTCTGTTCTGCTCTTATTGACCAAAGTTATCATCTCTATGTATTTATCTTTTTTCATATATCAAATGATGAAGGTAGAATAGATTACAATTTTCAAAATGGGATCCTCAGATACCAAGTCAGAACCAACAGATACTTGTTAAGAAATAATATGTCTAGAGTCCATACCAGAATATTTGGAGATGGGAAGTAAGAATCTACATGATTAACAAAGTTCTGAGAAGATCTTTTGTATATTAAAGGTTGAGGACAACTGAGTTAAATTATTTATAAACCCATTTTGTCATCCTAAAATATTTAGATTCAATTCTTTGCCAGGTGTATCATCTAAACTAGCATTTTTTATGTGTTTATCAGCTTGATATTACATAAAGTGCAACCTCTAATTGAATTAAATAGATTGGGTATTTTAATAAGTAAATATGTTCACTGCGATTTTACACCTTTTAGGTAAGCTCATTGGTAGGCATGACAACAACGTTCTGAAAAGTTAATGTGAGAGCAGGTGAGCGAGAACCAAAGAGAATGGGAATTAATTCTTTTATGTAGTACACATTGATCATGAAATCACAACAGTTATATGAGGTAGAACTATTTGTGCTCTCTTAATACACATGGGATTTGAGGAATAAGTAATAAAATGGACCTTTCTGTGGTCACACAGCTGGAAAATGCAGACATGGAGAGGATTCAACTCTGTACAATGTTAGAGTCTTTATCCCTTCTGTTATACTATATTAATTAGAAAGGATAGAGATAGAACTAGAACCACTTATTATAGGGTTACACAGAGGACTGAAAGAGACTGGAAACATGTCCAATACATTATAAATAGATAACTTGTCTTTTAAAATTAAAGAAATATTTAATAGCAAAGTAAAACAAAGTAGTTAAAAGAGACTGGCCAGTCATATAATTGATGACTAATTTCTCTTTGTTTCAGATCCTTGTAATATCGCTCCTTCTGCATTTATCTTTGTCTTTTGTGTAACTAGATTGGCTCAGCAGTATAAATAAAAAGTAGCTTTCAGGTGGCTTACATATAAGATATTAAATGTTCTGCTTCCAGAGGATATATTAAATTTTATTTTATTTACAAAGAACTTCAGTTTGTAAAATGATTTCTAACTTCTCCATGAAAATGACCTAAATTGGGTCACAACTCCTGAAATTGAAAAGATGTGAAGTATATTTAATTCTAGTTATACCTCATTTTATGACTCAGGCTTTCTTTCCTCTTTAAAATAATGATAAAGCTATGAAAGAGAACTGATATAATGAGCAAAATATGTATAAGTTAGATGCAAATATACATATAAAAGCAAATCAGAGAGATAGACATATAAATAATTTAGTAGAATTTCTGGTCCATTGCAACACTTATAGAGATTACATTGCTTCCTTCTTTTACCATTTAAGAAGTTCACTCAATGATTCCATTTAAATTATTTCTGAAGGATCTGGACATTTTAAAACCATATACAATAGTCTCCATATATATGTGTGTGTGTGTGTGTAATAGACAGTTTTAAATCATGTATAATAATATATAATGGTTTTATAACCATATATAAAATTTTCTCACCTAAAACAATTCAATAATAATGATCACTATGTACACACACATGCAAATTGCATGTGTGGCTTGTGACCGTATAAAGGTCAGAATAGTATTTTTCTAAAGAAAACTTGCCATATCTATGAAGAAAAGATGTTAGACTATTTGATCATGTAATTACAATTATTGAGATTAATTCTGAAGAGCTCATTGAAAATTCCAAATAAAATTTACAAAATAACAACCTAAATATTGTAAAATTAACATTTAGTTTAATAAAATACAAAACAAAGCTTGATAGAATACACACACACACACACACACACACACATTGTATGCTTAACAAGTGAATAAGAAACAACTCACCACAAATACTATCACTTTCATCTAATCCATCTCCACAATCATCCTCTCCATCACAAATCCAATGTTTAGAAATACATTTGTGTGATGAACAAGCAAATTGGTTCCAAGAGCAAAAAGAATCTAGAAAAAACAAGAATGTTAAAGTTTTGAAAGAAAAAAAGTCAGCTGAGACCATCTTCGGTCAGCTCTGACAGTGAGAAAGTCCTTTCTTAGACTGTGCCGAAATCAACCTTGTTATAATAAAGCAAGCCAAATCCCTCTTCTCTATGACAGCTCTATAAAATTTTGACAACAGCTTGCTTATTCCCTTTGAATTTCCAGGTTAAACAATGCTGTTCCAGCAACATCATCACCACAGGGCTTTGTTTTGAGACAGTCATCATGCCACTCACTCTCCCATATTTTTATTCCAGTTGGTCATTTTAAAAAAAAAAATGTGGTACACAGATGTAAAATAAATATTCCAGGTGTGCTCTGGTCATCCTTTTGAATTTTTAATTTACTTTTAAACAAAGAAGGAAAAAATGCCATCCTAGGGCAACATTGCAATATGGTAAACTGACCAGCACATGCTTGTTCTAAAGAGGAAATGACTAAGGGGGTTTAACTTCATGACCAGCCAACAGTTGTGTATCCCTATGGACCTAACACTTTGATGGCTTTTTCTTTCTTTCCCTTGAGAACAATTATGTCTTAATGCCATCCAAAACCTTTGGAAATTGAACTGGTATTTTATTACCAAATTATGCATTTATAACAGAATATCTAAATATTTCAAGGTCAGGTTTGTGATTGCCTTCCTCCATCTAGTCTAACCCTCCACTCAGCATATTTATCACCAGGAAAATCTAAAAATATAACCCCCCTTCCCCAGCCCCAAATTGAAGTGTTCAAAATATAATTACTGAAAAAGTTAAAATTCTGATTTTGATCCTATAAACTACTAAAATTTTTTATATATTTATTTAAAACTTTTATTTGGGTGAGAGCTTAGAAAATCTGGAAAAAAAATAAAGGCAATATGACCACATAATGGCTTCCTGTCCAGGAATTATGAATCTACATAAACTATACGTAAAGTTCTCTGTTGATCTTATTAAGGATCTAACTTCTATGTTAAGATACACAGCATTTTAATCAAACAAAATGCACCTTCATATTTTATGATGACATTTACTTTTAGGAGAGTTTGACATTTCATAGAAGATCCATTATATTTCTTTCTACTCTGTTTTCATCACAAAGCATGTTATGTGTGTTAGATGATAATAGTGAGAATACATGTTGTTTTCTGATAGAATGTTTCTTTGGTTTGGATATTACAAAATTCATAAATCTTATGAAATAAAGGTAAAAATAAGCTTTCTTATCTTACAAAATGTAAAGGTTACACACAGAAATCAGGGGGTTAGTGGCGAACAATGAAGATTTGAAGAATTACAGGTTTGAGTATACTATTTAAAACTAACATGTAGTTAATAGAAACATTCAGAATAATAATATAACAACAGGTAGGGAAGTATAATAAGTAGTGTGACCTAAATTCTTATGTTCCATATCAGAGAGTAAATAAATTAGCATCTATTGTTAGTGATTCAGGAAATTAAGGTATAAAGACTGAGTTTAGACTGATGGAAGTAACCACTAACAAAACCAGTACAGGTTAAAAAAAAAAATGGCCGGGAATGAGATTGTTATTCTTAATTATAAATTTTATTCTTTTTTAATTTTTGCTATTGTATATTTTTGAATAAAAATGAAAATCAGTGTTAAAAGCAATTAATAATGCTTTATATTAAATCCCTATGTAAAAGTGCATGAGCATAAACAATGTGGTTTATATAACTGAAGCAAGATATAATGTCTCACCACAATGGAATTCATCAAGTCCATCCTCACAATCTTTCTGACCATCACATACCCAGGTATTCAAAATGCATCTTCCACTAGGACAACCAAAATAATTTTCTTCACATTTGTGTTTGTTTTGAACTGTGACAAAATATAGAATGTAATGTCAAATAATTTAAATTAATGGTAGACTTCTGCAATATAGGTAGCAACAGTAGCAATCCTTGAACTGGAAATGATACATAACAGGAATACAAATTAAAACAATAGCCGAGACATTCTCTTCAAGAACAATAAGGTCATGAAAAGCAAGGGAAGTCTTTAAAACTGGCCCAAACTAGGCGAGACTAGAGAGACATTATAAATCCAACTCAATCCAGTGTTGGATTCTGGATCTGACAGAGGATACTCATGGAAAAACTGGTTAAATCTGTGTAATGTAGGGTTCAGTTAATAAAAATAACTGAGATGATGCTAAATTGAAATGACTCTTAGAGAATCATATTAGGTGGAAATACTAATTCCATTTTCATAAAAATAAAATAACCTTATAAAAAAACATTAGATCTTTGCTGAGAACTTTTAAACTTGATGTTTCTATTGCATTATGTTATATGAATGCATTGACAAGATTTAAGTAAGTATTCTCTATTTTAAGGAAGAATAAGTTGCAATGGCATCTCTAAAATGGTTATGCCTTGCAGAAATATCACAAGAATACAATTATTATATAAATTATAAATATATATTTGATTATAGATTATTGTTAATAATATAGCCTACAAGAGTGCATATAAAATTCTAGATTATTCTCTTTACTGGATGTCATCTGTTCCCTTGCACCTTCAGATTTACCTAATTTTAGACTGGACTGGTTCATGGACAATAGAAGTAAATCTTAGAGTATATACGCCAATCACACACCAATGAATGTTTCCGTATAAGCATTTCAAGATACCAAAAATAACCCCCAAATTTTATTTCTTTAAAGTGCCAACTTTGTAGATCTAATTAAATATGGAAGTAAATTTTTGAGGGAATTCACCATCAAATTAAAAAGGCTTTATGTCTAAGTTTTTCTGAAACTATTGCTTATATACAATCTAATCTATTTAGACTGACTATTATTGGCTCTCTGTCTGTCTATATACCTGTCTTATAAATCAAATGAATGTCCCTTTTCTTCTTATACTGTAAAATCTCAATTCTCTACTAGTTTTGAAAGTTAATTTTTTTAATATTTTAATGCTAGAAAGTTATAAAGACTACAAAAACAGATTTAAGATATGCAGATTTAATGGATATCTAAATATCCAAGTACTCGAAGTAATTTAGAAAATTAACAACAGTCAAAATGAGATAAAGAACATTAGATTAAGATCTAGACACCCAGTTTCCATATGTCTAGACATATTTCTGTATTTCTTACAAAATATTTTATATTATTAAAGTTGAAGTAAAAAAAAAATACATGTGTGAGAGTTGTAGTGAGCTGTATTTGCTCCCAGGGAAGCTGTGCAGTTCTTCTAAGATGTAGCTGGCCCTTTCAAATGCAGAAGGACCAAAAATGATATCCCAGAATACTACACACTGCTGAACAGAAAAAAAAAATGAAACCTTTCTGTTGCACAATTAAGTGACAGTTTATGAATCATTAAGACAATCAGGTCTTCAAAGGAAGTTGTGTGTGTGTGTGTGTGTGTGTGTGTGTGTGTGTGTGTGCATGTATGTGTATGCACATTAGTATACACAATTCCCAAAAATATAATTTCTTTAATTTTTTTTTAAGATTTTATTTATTTTATGCATACAAGCTGGGGTACAGGTCAGAGGCGTGGGGTGGGAAGAGGGTTCACTAGAGACAGAGTGGGGAGCAGAACAGGCAGATCGACAGAAATACACTGCTGAGGGGAGCAGCAGGTGAGGCCGGAGAGGTCTGCCACACCATGTGGGAATCTCCCTGGCCAGGTGTCGAACTGGTGTTGCCGCTGCCGACAGCTCCACAGCACAGCGCTTAACCGCTCCGCCACCAGGGAGGCCCCCCAAAATTTAATTTCTTAAAATATTGTAAAAAATTATTTCATGTCATCTAAACATTAAAAAGTGAATGTAACAGTAGAGGCAAGGGAAATAGTATCAGAACACAGTTGTTTCCTATACAACATATATATTTTCAGTTTTAATCATTTAACACTTTTCTTTCTCTCATTGTTATATTTTTTAAATTTGTTTTCTCAAACAGAAGAAAGAAGCAGAGCCATAACTTTTTCATGGAAGGCATTCTCCTAAGAATGTACTTAGCACTTCTTAGGTACTAATGACTAATAGTCAGCCATAATATAACTGTCTGATCTAGATCAAGTAACGACTATTACCTAAACTACTGTGTGAAAAGATTGGGCAAAGTGCAGCCAACAAAACAATTAATATGATGATAATGACATTGAGTAAAATAAGATGTAAGAAATCTCACTTTAGTCTATGAATAGTTCTTTTTTAGAACTATTCATGTAATACTTCAACTTTATAGATTACACATTTTAAGGCTGTAAGGATTCATGATTTTCTGAATATGACTAAGGAAACCAACCCAAATGCAGAAATGATACCTTCAATATCATTTCATTACTTATAAAAAAGATCAAGTGGCATGTTTAGGACAGAATGATTACTTTTAGCTTAGTCTACATTATTTACATTTTAATCTTAACCACTGAATATCAAGAATGAAAATTAACAAGATTGTTCTGTTCAACTAGCCTCTAAATCTTTAAGACTAAGCCTATTTTTTCTTTCCAGAATTACCTGGGCATTTCAATTCATCTGAATAATCTCCACAGTCATTAGCTCCATCACATATCCAGTTTGGCAGAACACACAGTGAGGTAGAATTACATCTTATGAACCCTGTGGTTTTCACTCCAAGTTTATAGAAATGTGTACAGTCTGTATTATCTAGAAGGAGGTAAACAGAAAAATGAAAAACACCTCATCTACAAAGATTATGAGCCTTCTGTGTAGGTCACAGAGACACAAAAAGTCAACCTCATTTGAAAAAGTAAATATGCAATTACCTTACACAACAGGGGTTAATTACATATCAATTCTGGAAGAGGTTCAGTGAAAAGTTGGACAGAGTTCAACGTAATACCAAAGGTGCCCAGGCATGAACAAACAAAAGGTAGTGGGATATCTTACTGCAGTTCTTTTCATCTGAAGCATCTGCACAATCTACATTCTGGTTGCACCGTGCCGATCTTGGAATGCAAGTCCCATCTGCACAGCGGAACTCAACAGCGGCACAGGTTGAAACTAGAAAAAACAGGTAAATAATTGCATAAAAGAGACAGAAAAAACTCCTTGCTTTAGCATTTTGAGTATTTTAATGTAGTCATAGAATTTTGTCTGGTTTTGCTTTTTTAACACTGGGAAGCCAATTTGACCTGTGGTCCCCACCTCTAAATTAGATACTTTCATATATCTTTCCCTCTGTGGTGGTACATGTGATACTGAATTTCACTTGCCTGTTAATCTGCTTACCTGCTTCCCCACTAAACTATCAGTCCCATGAAAACAGGGACTGTGTCTTGTTTGCTATGATTATGCCAGGCTACCTCTGAGTCAACATTTAAGAATCAAATGGTGCCAAAAATATGTTCTCCTTTTAACTTGAACAGTACAAGGTTATGATACTAAGCAAATGTCTACACCAAGCAAATGTCTGGTTGAGTATATTCAGAGGAATCCCAGTCTGTTTGCTAAGAAGTAGAACATTCCTGGTTATGATAAAGAAAAACAAAGACAGACCGAAAGGAAAATCACCGTCCATTTGCTTTGTTAGTCAAAAGGAATAGATCAGTACTGATAGGAAGTCGTCCATGTTTTGAGGATTCTCTTACACAGACATGGCACTAACATTTGGCTTAAGAATACAGATGTGGCATGCCAAGAAACATATACATGTGCTCTGATTTGTTTCTATTGCTGGTAAGTGTGGTTTTCTAATTCTCTGCTATGTTTAAATAAAAATCAGTTTCAATAAGCTATTGACATTACTATGCACTTCATACACAATAGCTATTCTTAATCATATATCCCTTCCTATGTTTCTTACACATGCATTACTATCTAATGTTTTCCAACAACATGTTGTGAACAGGTGCATGGTATCCTTTGTGCATTAGATTAACATAGGTGAGATTTTTATTCCAAATTCGAATGTCTACAGGTTGATTATGTTAATGTACAACCTGAAGGAGTTCTTTGTTTATGCCACATTTACTAGTGTTGATGTTTTTAAAAGCCTATTTGCTTATCAATAAAAATTACATCAATTGTAAATGGTTAAAATGCTATATTAAAATATGTAAATTTTACTCAAGGGTGTATATGTCATTTGTATTTCATAATGCACTTTTCTTATTATATTTAATTATATCATGCAATTGTGTCCTTATTTGTTTTTAAATGATGATTAGAATGTTTTATTTACAATTTGCAATTATAATTGCCTCACCGTTTTCTTCATTAAAAATAACATCATGTGAAACATCTTATCATGTGAAACAGATAATGATATTATAAGTAGAGGTAAGTATACTGTTCCAAAGAGTAAAAATACATATTTTTCTGTCCAAAAAAGCAAAATCTCACCTATATTCTTCTCTATTACATTTAAAATTACATATTTTCAAATGGAAACAGTAAATTGAATATAAAACATAGTAAATTATTATGTCACATTTACATTTTGTTTTTGAATTTATTATAAATTAGCAGTCTAAGAGGTTGTGTTTCCAAAGATCCCTTAGAATTTTTTTTATTTAGAAGACAGAATTCATATATCTGAGAAACATTTTAGTGTTGCTATCATTTTTAAAAGTGTCCAAACTTTTATCTCATAATGTGCTTGAAATTCTATCTTATATTTGAGTTAGAATTTAGGTTCCCAGAAATATTTCAGTGAGGACAATTGCAATCAACTCTACTATCTCCATCTCTCTCAAGTTTCCTCAGAGAATCCTCTGTACATATGGCAGGGCATTGTTCCAAGTGGATACTGGAGGTAGATAAAGCCAAGAATAGAGCAGTGACTTCAGATCATTGAGAGTACTGGAAATTTATGTATTTATGGTAATGGAATTTCAAAAATAGTGGTGCAACTCTGAGATAGAAAAGTAAAATACTTGTGAGTAAAGTAGATATATGAAGTGAGGAAAACACATGTATTTCTGGGAGGAAGAATGACACAAGGAAAAGAACTCTGATCAGATTTGGGGAAAAACTAATTTTGAATTTGAGAAGTATGATTAAGTGATAATACTTAAGCATGAGCAAAGGAAGAGGCAGGAAGTCAGAAGAACTGGGTAGAAGCTAGATTATTTTCAGGTTATATTTGTTTTTCTTCCATTTTCCCCATCAACTATAGGGCTAATGGGGTTATTGGAGTGTATTATATATGCAAATAACAGATTATTCCATTACTTCTATTTCTATCTACATAGATTCCATGACTTGGTATAGACTTTGGAAACAACCAACAATTAAATAGTGTGATAAATGGCTATAGAATTGGAAATTTTATTTTAGACACAGAATTTTATTTTATAAGTAGCAGGAACAAGGTAGTTGTGGGGATGAATATTGCCAGAATTGTTAGGCAAAGAAGCAGAGTACTTTGATGGGAGAAATCTGTGGGGATTGTGGAAACTTAATTAAATAGGAAAGCAAATGCCTCCTCTTCCAAAAGTTCTTCTCCTCTGTTCTTTCAACTATGTTTCTTCCTCATGTTGTTTTGGTCAGTCAAGTATTGAAATGTTTTCACCCTCAGGGTGCTTTTTTCAGGGAGAAAGATGCTGAAATCTCTAATTTGTCAAGTGAATATGAAAGCTTTCTGACAAATTTTCCTTAGGCTAAAAGTCCTGAGAGAGAGAAAAGAAAATAAAGTAGTCCAAATAAAATTAAGCCAAGTGAGAAATACTAGACTTTTCCCTGCAGATAGTCCAAAAGAAAAAGGAGGCCTACCAAATGTGAGTGAAAGCACACCCCAGCTTCACCAGGAATAGTGATGAGATACTGCAAAGGAAGATCTGACGGGATTGTGGATCAAAAGTAATAGCAAGAGAGAAAGCAAATCCATTCTTTTGCTCACTACTCTTAATTTTCCTTTTTCATCTGCTTTGTTTTCTCCCTCATAGTTAAGATATTTAATGAAATAGGAATTGACTGGTCATCTTGTGGTTCTTATAAATAACTTAAGTCAATGTTTTCTTTTCCAACTCCTCAACCCAGTCTGTAGCTAAGGGAAGCTGACAAGAAAAAAAGAAAATGCATATTTGCTCTCATAATTCTTTGCCTACTTTCAAACCACATCTTTTATTTAATTTACTGGTTAGGCTCTAAGTGGTTGCAAACCTAAAAGGAATGATGGTATCTTCTCCAGGCATGCATATCCAGTTCCTTTAATTTGATGTTTGTGGAATTTTTAGTTTTGCTATAAAATTAGAAAAAAAAAAAACACTACTTTTCTCCAAGTAGTCTCAGAACTACTTAGATCTTTAATACGTTCACATTCAGGTAGGCCAAGAAAGCTCATGTACTTCCAAGGGGGATATTTATATTCATCTGAACAGGGAGGAGAGAAAGGATATCACGTACTCTCCCAGAATCTAGTCACTCAATCTCTCACACAACCACACTGGGAAAACATAATGACAGGCTTTCTGAACACTTCCCCTTATCCACCGACCTAGTTTTATGTCTAAGCTTTCAATCATGAAAGGAACAGCTATAAAGGTGCAGTAAATAAAATATTTATGAAGATTTGGAGGTTTGCTTTTCCTCCAAAGGAGAAGAAACCAAAAATAATTTGTTGTAACATCCATTTCCACCGTGCAAATAGTCTCTTCCTTGTGGAATAATAATAATCATAAAATTATTAAGATCTAAATCAAACCAAACATAAGTGTAATAGTTCTTCAAATAATTTGCAGATGACTCTTCCATGCCCTTATTCCATAGCCTATCAGAACCTCCCTGTATATAATGAATGTTATGGTACTAAATTATTCAATATGTTACTTTACTTACATTCAACAATTATATTCTGTTTAGTTGTATGCTCTTAAATATACTCAACAATGCACTACATCACTGTGGCACACTGATTTTAGAATTGGAGCAATAACAGAGACCTCTTTTTTCCCCTCTCTCTGAGGCCTTTCTTCCTTGTCTTCTCTGTGCTGTAAGTGTCCATGTGTTTGACAGTCGGGACATATCTGAATTACTCCCTCTTAAAATAACCTGATTTATGGGAAATGGAACAAGGAAAATCATTTCTCGATAGTGTGAAAGGCACCAACAAGGACACTTATGTGTGAACATAAGATTAGAGAAAAATTCAATCTAAAAGATGCAAGTGTGATGAGCAACCTTTCGTTGCCAAGTACAATGTACTTTCCAGTCTGGACTTACACTTTTACCCTCTCTGAACCACTCTATAGTGCTAACTGATACTTGTTTCTAAAAATATAATTTCTTATGAAGACCTATACAGTAGCTTTGTGGTCTACTTTTCCTTTAAGAGAGTGTTTTTCATTTTTAATTTTAACCAGGCAATTCTGAGGCATTTCCCCAAAATAATTATTACTGCAAACATCTTCTGAGTGCTCTATCTTTCAATGAGTACAAAATCAGTACTTCTGGTCTAAATCTACTACCTGAACTTCAGATCTATACCTATCTGTATGCGTTTAGAATAATGCCTTCTGAGAGTCTATCAGTGCTACAATATTAGAACACAAACTATTGTTAATATTTAATTTCCCATTACACACAAATAGGCCCAGAAAAAAAACAAATAGGTACATACATAAACAAAAATAAATTTTAAAGTAGGTAAAAATCCTCACAAAACTAATCTATTCATTTACATGTTTCCTCTTTATTACCCATGAAAATTTGTTATAACACTGATTCAAAAGCTATCATACGTCTCTCTCCCCTTTTTTCCTTAGTTTTCGCTGCTGTAATTCCTTTTGGCTTTATATTTCTGATGTCAGTTTTTTGGTTTTCATTTGCACATTCATATATTCTTTCTCTTTATTTTTAAATTGTAAATTTGATGATATTTTGCCTGCTCTCTCCCTTCAGTTCTCTGGTGACTGACACAATAAAGTTCAAGTTCTTGAACATGGCACCACAAAAACATAGTCATGTCCTGGCTCCATTCCACCATCCTCTAACTTGCTCATTTTTTAGTCATACAATAAATTTCAACCAGGTTCTACTTGTCGATTTACTAGCAGTTTACAGTTTTAGTTCCTATACTGTATTGCTATACTACTTCAATAATTACACAGTATTTATACTTTAAGATCTATAGGTTTTGAAACCTTTCCAATCACCCTTCACTTTACTAAAATGTGTTGTCATATATGTAATCACAGCACCTCATATACATCTTCATCAGCTTTGATATCTTTCATTTTACAGTTTGAACTTCTTGAGGACAGGCACGTGACTTGCAATTTATCTTAGTCTTTATTGCATTTTCCCCTGTAAAGTGTGCTCCATGAATGGGAAGATATTTTTATTGGCTATAACTGACATATATTGTTTTACTAGCTGTAGGTATACAACATAATGATTCATTATTATACATACTGCAAAATCATCACCACAAAAAGCCTAGTTAACATCCATCACTATATATAGCTACAATAAATGTTTTTTTATGACAATTTAATATCTGCTCTCTTAACAAATTTTAAATATACTACATAGTGTTACTAACCTTAGTCACCATGCTAAAATTACATTACCATGAAATAATTATTTTATGGCTGGGAGTTAGTACTTTTTAATCCCCTCACCCATTTTACCATCTTTACCCCTTTACTTCTATATCTGACAAAAATAATTATGTTCTCTGTATCAATGAACTAATATATTTATGGATTTCATTTTGCTGTTATTTATTTTTAATTTCATAATTAACTAAGATCCTCCTTTACTTGTCTTTCTCTGATGCTTCACTTACCATAATACCCTCAAGGTGTTTCCATGTTGTAATAAATGGAAAGATTCTTCCTTTTCACAGCTCAACAGTACTTATTAAATTAATATAATAATATATAATGCAGATCACATTACCTTATCTAGTCATCTTTAGTAGAAATATTTTTAAAGACAAATTGTTTTTAGAATGGTTCAAATTTTAGGAGACCCAAATGTCACCTGAAACTCTTGTCATTAATTCTCCAAAAACTGAGAAACAATTAGTGATGATGTATTGGGGCAGTGGTTAAAAAAAAACAAAGGTGACATGATTACATAGCTTTTGCCATATGTGAAGTTCTGTTCTAAGCTAATTTAATAATATACTTATTCAATTATTATCTCTTTTATTAGAGTCTGGATAATTGAGGCACAGATTGTCTAAATATCTTCTCCAAAGTCATATGGTAAGCCTGCTGATTTCTCATTCATCACTGTGGGAAAATGTTAGTTAGCATCACTAACAACATAGGACTTAAGTGAAGAGAGTAAAAGGAGGGAGAGCAATTAAAAGCTATTGTAAATCCAGGCTCAAAGTGGATTGGAATGGAAGCTATTTTAAAGAATAGAAACTTTGTTCACAGAGGACATGTGAATGATAAACTGATGAAAAGAAGAACAAAAGATAACACCAACATTTCCTGCCTACTGTTGAGGAAAATTAAGAGGTTGTGTATAAAACCAAAATTTAAAAAATGAAGGTGATACTTTTGAAGCAGTCAATTCAGTATTACTCAGTCTGGAATGTCTAACAAATAAGGAGGTAGAACTGGAGAGGTAAGAAATAACATAGCTTTAAGTTAGCAGAGGAACAGAAACTAGAAACAGACATACTTTTCATTTAACTCTAATAACTCTTCTCAACAGCATTTACCAAGACTTGGTCCATAGATGTTAGAAGGTGTTACATACCGAAGGATGAAAATCTAAGTGTGTTCTTAGGAACACACTTTGGAAAGGTTAGGAAAGACATAGAATAACACTACTCCTAGACTGATGCAATAGACATTTACCTTTACAGTCTAATTCATCAGAGTTGTCTCCACAGTCATTTTCACCGTCACATAACTTAGCATGAGGAATGCAGCGACGATTGTAGCAGGGCTTGAAACCCTTTCGACAGCTTCTGTTTTCTTATAAATAAAAGGCAGACACACATAATTGGAAATGTTGTAAGAATAGTTTCATAAAAAAGAAATCAATCATAGATAAAATTGCATTGATAATAACTAAATTGTGAAACTATAAAACAAGCACTATATGGCATCAAAGTTCTGGATTAAAACAACCATGTATTACCAAGTGGTTCATTAAGTAAAGACTCTTTTTGACTAAGTGTTTTAACTTCAATGAGTCATTCTTGGGGATCTCTTCAAATTGTACCCACATTATTGCTTCTGACATGTCTGTCAGGTGGCACAGAAACAAACATATCACATATTCAATTCTGAAGAAATAAATCCTTGTCTCAAAAGCAACAAAATCACTCCAATACCTATCTCTTCTCTCCCTTGCATATTACAAGGATTTTAGAACAAGAAACAAATTGTGGTAAAATACATAGTCCTGAATCAGTATTCCAAATTTTTCCTTAAATATTATTTTAAAGTATCTACTAAGAATTGCCTTTTGAATTCTATTAATCATTTTTAAATAAACTTTCTTTTTAAAAAAATATTTATTTTACTTTATTTATGTAAACAAGAGCTTGGGTGTAGGCCAGAGGTGGGAGGGGTTAGAGGATTCACCAGAGACAGAGTGGGGAGAAGAACAGGTGGATCTACTGAAATACGCTGCTGAGGGGAGCAGCGGGTGAGACGGGAGAGGTCTGCTAAACCATGGGGGTTAGCGCCCTGGTCAGGAATAAAACTCAGGATGCAGTGGCAATAGAATGATAGTGCTGAGACTTAATCCCTTGTGCCACCAGGGAGGTCCTGAACTCTATTAATCTTAATGAGATTTTCCTTAAATATTCTGATTTAGGTAAGAAACTTCTGCTTATAATAATAATAGTTGTCATGTCCTAAACAATAATTGTGTTTGTACAAGGCTCAATATGAAATATAAGTAAACATACCTTTGTTTATATAATGTGCTCAACCACCTTTCAAGATAGGTTTGCTTTGTACTGAGAAACTAAAACTTAGGGTAATTACCTTGCACAGACTAGTTACACACTAGTAGGTCTGGAAGCAAAACTTTAATCTTAGGTATTATTCCAAAGACTCAAGTTTCTACCAGTGGTGGACAAATTATAGCCGACAGAGCTATAATGCAGTCTGTGAACCTAATTTTGAATGGTTCTGGAGCTAACAATGGATTTGATATTTTTAAAGGATTGTAAAAAAAGAATTAAAAAATTAGAGGCTAGCTGACAAAACCTAAATACTTGTCAGCTAAATATTTACAGAAAAATTTTGCCACCCTCTGCTCACATAAACATAATCTGGATTCTAAAATGATTAAAAATAATATCAAATATAATCTCATCAATTCATCGTGAATGTTAATTATTAAGTTCATTAGTACATTTTTATATAAATACTTTAATAGTGTACAAGATATTGTCATTCATTCAAATAAATGTGTTATTTGAGAAAAATTCCCTAGTATTTCAATTTTAGATTAAACATGGGCAATTACATTTGAGTATCATTTTAACCAAGGGTACACAATTCTACAATGTTAAAATTCTGCCTGTGGGGTTTCCCAAGCCCTCTCTTCATTTTATTTTATCTCTTCTTGGATTATTTAAGTGTAATTATCACCTAGAGAATTAAACAAACGAGAAAGACAGAAGCCAAATATAGCTTCTATATAGATTCCCAAATTTTGCATAGCATGCAAAACTGATACTATTGTATTTTTAGAATTAAAAAAAAAATCAAACTTCAAAATAGTATGGATAACTTCTATAACAACTATTAATCATTGCACAGAGACATACTTCCATGAAAAATCTTTTTGTAGTGAGGGTAAATATCAGTCTTTTAATCTGGTCAAAAAATCAGTCTGTACTCCTAAGGACTAAATTGAGGTTCGCGATCATGTGGTATCACCTACAGTGGCACAGCTATAAGAATTACATGCTTAATGGAGACCACAGTTAAAGCAGACATTCTTTTTACCTAAGGACAATACTAAAGGGCTAATCCTAGAAGCAAAACCTTGAATGTATAAGACTTTGATATCAATTCAATGTATTATTGATTGATGGTGAGATTTTGCTTCAGAGTAAACCTGCAATATCCACATATAGTTGATATTTCTGAATGACATTTAGAAGTCTACACTTACAACCTATTGGTAAAGATAAATAAGCAGCTAATAGACAGGTTCCTGCTATATTTTAATTTTAACTTCATGGTTGAAAGACAATGAGGAAATCTTTCAAAGAATATCATGCTACAATTGAATAGAAAATAAAATGCTCCATTTGAACAAGAGCAAAACCAAATGGATTGACTCGGATCTACATAATAGTGAGAGGTATTATGGAAATCATACAAGTAAACTAAATGGAGACAACGCAACCCAA
This sequence comes from Scalopus aquaticus, assembly GCA_004024925.1. Classification (NCBI taxonomy): domain Eukaryota; kingdom Metazoa; phylum Chordata; class Mammalia; order Eulipotyphla; family Talpidae; genus Scalopus; species Scalopus aquaticus. The sequence goes on along the minus strand of PVIJ01004525.1, from coordinate 49,761 downwards.
TCTGTCAAAAATTATAAACTTCTCTATGAAAAGAGCAAATCACATTCTAGACACTTACCACAGTAGAGCAGCTTTTCATCTGACTTATCCTTGCAATGAGGAATGCCATCACAGGTGAGCTGGTAGCCAACACACTCACCATTTCCACATTCAAACTCTGAATAAATGTTACAGGAGGAATTTTTAGCTGGAAGAGAAAAAGTCACTGTTCTTATACAAATCATTTTTTTAAATTCCATAATAATTGTACCACTTAATCATACTAATAAAAATGAAAGTCTTCTAAATATAAAACCTAATAAAGGACAGAGGTTCATAGCAGTTCACAAAATTAACAGGGACACTTTTTGTTGTTCTACCTTACATTTGCAAATTTTGGGGGAGCTGCCTGACTTTTTCTCTGACCAATTGTATATTTTATTAGTTATATGATAACTACATGTAAGTGGTTAGAAGTAACTTAAATTTGGATAATGATATTTATGCATATTTCTTAGAAGTTTATCATAAAAATTTTAAAGTCTGTTAACTTTGTACATACTAAGAGTGTTTTTATGTTTTTTTTTACTGCTATCTATTTCATATTCTTCAATACATTGACATTTTGCAGTAAGTAGAGTTCTTGATGTTGAGTGTTGACTTGCTTTATCTCACTTAAATTAACATTTCCATCTCCCCCCACCCCACCACTTCCAACTGGTCTCTCTCCCCAAGTACCTTCAGAAGAAACTTATGTAATGGCTTCTATCATTGAGAAGTACTGAAATTGCTTAAATTCCTTTTCATCAGCTTCTGGAACTATCCCTGGTGAGAGGTATGGGGAAGAGACCATTTATCCCTGCCATACCTGGTCAGCATCTGTTCCATGATGCACAGGAATCTATGGGATGGGAATCTATGAGATGATAATCTGGTAGTAGATACTTATAGGTTCCAAGTGACCACTACCATCTCTAAATCTTAGGATTTCTGTAAAAAATTAAAAATCTGTGGCCTTCCTGGTGGCGCAGTGTTTAAGCTCTGTGCTGTGGAGCTGTCGGCGGCAGCGCGTGAGTTTGATCCCCAGCCAGGGAGATCCCACATGGTGTGGCAGACCTCTCCTGCCTCGCCCGCTGCTCCCCTCAGCAGTGTATTTCAACAGATCTGCCTGTTTTGCTCCCCACTGGTGAACCCTCTCACTGCCCCACGCCTCTGGCCTGTACCCCAGCGTGTATGCATAAATTAATAAATCTTTTTAAAAAAAATTAAAATCTGAATTATATGTGGATTTACCAATTTTTTAAAAGAGTCATTTATTTATGCATACAAGAGCTGGGGTGTAGGCCAAAGGTGAAGGTGGTGGGAAGAGTGTTCATTAGAGACAGTTGGAGAGGAGAACAGGTGGATCTACTGAAATACACTGCTGAGGGGAGCAGTGGGCGAGGCAGGAGAGGTCTATAGCATCACGTGAGTTAGCTCCCTGCCCGGGGATCAAACTCATGCTGCACTGGCTGCAATAGCTTAATAGTACTGAGACTTAATCCCTTGCACCATCAGGAAGGCCCCAGATTTCCCAGTTTTGAGGACAGTTCAATTCACACAAACTACAAAAAAAAAAAAAAAAAAATGCTTCTTTCAACTAGATTTTCCATTTTTGGAATGTTAAATATATGACCCATGTTTAGAACGGTCTTCCTTAGGTGGAATGGATTTATTTTTATTCGTTAGTAATAAATTTGCTAACAAACTTTTGGAATCCAATTCTTGGGTGTGTAATTTGTTTATTTTCTACACTCACTCCATTGCCTCTTAAATAATTATACAGAGAAATTCAGTCATGTTAATTATATTGGAGCTAATTAAAATTCATTATCTCTACTAATGCAGGAAACAGTTTAATTTTATAATTAATATCAATTTATTTTTAAGCTTTATTTCAGAAATATTAAACAGCCACTAATACTATTCAATGTTTCCTGTGGATTATTTATACAATTTAACTCATTTTAACAAAGTATTTATCTTCTAGTAATCGATGGGTTTATATATCCATCCATCTATCTTATGAAACTCTTTCAATTATACTAGCACTCTCCAAATATTTTTTTTCTTTGTGCAATCTAAATTTCACTTATAAGAGAAAGTAAAAAGAGTTGAAAACCTGAAGACAGTATTAAACACTATTTAAGCGTAAAAGAGCAAGTAACACAAACTGTACTGCCATTATTGCACACAATCTTCATAGATTAAGAACTGAGTGGAATTCAGACATTGACATTGTATCAGCATACCCAATTTGTCTATTTGAAATACGTACTATTTAATTTATTTTTCTCCAATGAAAATTAATAGCTATAATGGGAAATGACATGAACTGTGTTTGCTATTATCATTATACATTTGAGGGAAAAACAAAAAATAGTCACTATATATATATACTTTACTATGATGAGATACACAAACACTGTATAAGTACTATTCTTAGGTAGGTAGATTTGATGAAATAATATTAGGTATTTCTGCTGCTTCTAGAAACAAAAATATGGTTCAATTTTTCTCTCATTCTCTTATAAGATAATTATTTTTACCTAATTATATTTGCTATTTTTAATTCTTTTTTTAAAAAGATTTATTTATTTATGCATATAAGACCTGGGATGTAGGCCAGAGGTGTGTGGGGGGGGGGGGGGGGGCTGGTGAGAGGATTTACCAGAGACAGAGTAGGAAGAAGAACAGGCAGACAGACTGAAATACACTGCTGAGGAGAGCAGCAGGTGAGACAGGAGAGGTTTGCTGTGCCATGTAGGAAGCTCCCTGGCCAGGGATCAACTCATGCTGCTGTGCTGCAGTGACTGCTGACAGCTTCCTAGTGCCGAGATTTAACTCCTTGTGCCACGAGGGAAGCCCTATTTTTATTTCTTTATTTTTGTTGATAAGGTTAGTAATGCTCTATAAAATAGAATTACATAATCTTTTTGTCAAGAGTTATGGCAACAAATGGTTGCCCTCCTTTGCCCTCAGTTCTTTTACCCCTTTAAGGCAGTCCTTATTCCTAAACTTCTCTGGGTGAACTAAATCAAATGCAGACATAGACATGCCAGAAACATCTTCATTACCTTCAGACACATTTAACAAGAAGAAGCCAATATTTAATTTCTGATGTCTGTTGGACCACAGGATTTCAGTATGAAAGCACATTGGCTAGAATATTCTCCTGCAAAGTTTTGTCAGCTCTAAGGAATCCAATATGCTCTATAGTTCCGTGTGGATACAACTGTCTGGATTAAAGCACATTGTGTTTGATTCATTCCCTCTCATCAATAGAGAGGAACAGGTGGCTTAAAAGGGACAGATGTATCCAATCTCTTTTGTTGCAAGGACAGGCATCCACTAAGCACAAATAAACCTTGCTGCTTTGATGATAGTTATTGTTTCCTTACTGGCCTGTAGTGACCTGTGGAAGAATCAGGAATGATTCTAATGCATGGCTAACATTCCAGGCTTACAGATGGCATCCGATTCAGACCATTACAGCTGAAACCACAAAGGCAAACTAAGTGAGAGCTGAAGCAATTTCTAAGCAATTCAGAGTGTGTTAGGTGATGAAAAGATGGGAATCTGTGGTCCGAATTATTGAAATTGGCGATCTTCATTTAAAGTTCACTGACCAATTGCATCACTCACTTGTTTGGTTTCGCATAGTCTTAAATAGAATCTCTTTTGCTAAAAGGTATACTTTTGCATTGTGGTACCGATAAAAAAGATGAGAAGATATGTGTAATTCTTGAGTAAGTACAGAGTTTAAGGTAAAATGTTTAAGGTAAATTATTGTCAAAGTGTTTATGTTAAAGAGTAGATAAAGACAACAGTAGATCAAGATGAAAAATATATAGCATCTAATACTTAGGTTTATAATGTACACATATTTCAGCTCTGTTGATTTTCTAAGATGAACAGATCTTAGATGAGGAAATAGAAAAAATGCCAAAAATTGCCACGTATTGATAGTGAATTCACCAGTTTCCAAGACAAGTCTCTCTCATTTTCCTTATACACAGTCTTACAGTTAAAAATAAATTAACCTTCTTTATCTTGCTGGCTATTTTTTCCTGGCAGTATTGGAACACTTGATCCCTTATTTATTCTGGAAACAGTTTTGGAAATCTAGTTGCTAATAAGTATATACTGTAATGGTACTAATTAAAGATTGTAAAACCTTTGGGAGGTATAAACATCATGCAAGGCTGCAATGTTACATTCTTAATTAACAGTTTGGAAATGATTACAAGTAAGTTGCATGAGCCATTTTCTCTCATTTACATACTGTGATGGACTGTGAATGGTTTCACTACAAAGGCTACTGATCTTCTGCCTGTACTTTGGTTATATCAGCTCAGTTAATTTTGCTATTGATTGAACTCTTAAAGTCACAACCACAGTTTTCACATGCTTATGGCATGTAGGTACTTTTATGACTAGCCCAAAATGTCCCAGCCCACAATCAGGTGATATATTATTTGTCACTGGTTACCAGTATGTAACATATGATTATTTAAGTAGTATGGTAAACTGAGTTCTTTTTAGGAGATACTAGAGAACACAATTTCTTGAGTATACTAAAACAACTCAATGTTCATATGTACCATTCTGAGCAGTTATATCTCATTTAAATTATCTTTACTTACTCACACATCTGTTGTCATCTAGCAATATTCGATCCCCTCTGCAGGAACAATTCACTCTCCCATTGGGAGTTAAAAGACATAGGTCATGGCAACCTCCATTTAATACTGCACATGGAGAAAGTTCACCTGCAACAACAAACTTATTGGTAATATTCTGTATTGAATTTCTAATCTATATCAGATATAGACAGTAAACTGTCAGATTGCCTCAATAGCTCAAAAATCTCAACAATGAAGATTCAAAAATTCAAACATTCTAAAACATAAAACATCAGAAAAATAACACAAAATACTATCTCCCAACATACTTGTCGGGGATGCCATGGTGTTAAATGACCTACTAACACCAGAAATTATGTGGATACTACAAATTGCAACTTTGTAGAAATTCCAGAGTTTTAAAAGAATTTTGAAGACCAATGCAAAGTTTTTAAATTAAGCAGCATTATTTTCATAGAAACCACTTAATCTGTATGTTCAAAGGAAAGGAGTGATAGAATCCTAGAAACAAATAATTAAAAATACTTTGTTGGGCCTCCCTAGTGGCGCAGCAGTTAAGCACTGCACTGTGGAGCTATCGGCAGCGGCGACACGAATTCGACACCCGATGGGGGAGATTCCCACATGGCAGGGCAGACCTCTCCTGCCTTGCCCGTTGCTCCCCTCAACAGTGAATTTCCGTTGATCTGCCTGTTCTGCTCCTCACTCTGTCTCTGGTGAACCCTCTCGCTGTGCCACTCCTCTGGCCTGTACCCCAGCTTGTATGCATAAATAAATAAATCTTAAAAATAAATAAATAAAAATAAAAATGTTTTGTTTCTCTGATAATTAAGAACTATAGAAGTTTCCTTAAACCTTACAGATAATTTCAATATGCAAATAATATCTTCAGGAAGTCTAATTGGGCACCATCTGCCTTTACTCTAAGAACACAAAATCCGGGCCTCCCCAGTGGCGCAGCGGTTAAGCACTGCGCTGTGGAGCTGTCGGCAGCAGCGACGCGAGTTCGACGCCCGGCCGGGGAGAATCCCACATGGCGCGGCAGACCTCTCCTGCCTTGCCCGCTGCTCCCCTCAGCAGTGTATTTCTGATCTGCCTGTTCTGCTCCCCGCTCTGTCTCTGGTAAACCCTCTCGCCGCCCCACGCCTCTGGCCTGTACCCCAACTTGTTTGTATAAATAAAAAATAAATCTTAAGAAACAAATTAAAAAAAAAAAAACACAAAATCCAAGTATTAGAAAACATAGTGTAGTGCCAAGCTTGCAGTCCAGCAAGGTACAGATGAAAAGCTGAGGGGTCAGGAGCCTGGGCCACTAGAGACAGGCAGGCAATTGTGTCTCCCAGTCCCCAACTATTCTTACTCTTTTCCCCTGGGCTCTCTAGCATTCTCTCATGGTTTTGCCTCTCCTGTAGTCCCTCATACTCTCCTAGCCATCCTCTGTCAAAGTGACACCACCCATATATCCCTGATCTCTAGCTGCAGGTGTGCACACTTTTGCATGCATGCACACCCATTTTCTACATGTCCACAATCAAGCACGCATGTCCTGCGCTGATGTTCCCAAGCACTCCTGCATTAGCAGAATCAAGCCTGCTGAGCGAGCCACAGAGCTAGCGGAATAAAAAGTCTCACCAATTCGGAGAGAGACACTCAGCGGTGGGGGAGGGGGGAGGATAAGGGCACAAAATGGAAGAGAGGAGAATACAGGGGACCATGGAGATGGATCATGGGTGAATTGGTGGTGGGCTGCCCAAGGGGAATACAAAATGTAAAAGACATAAATAACAATAAAAAAAAAAGTCTCACCAATTCACTTTTCACTTGCCCTACACATAGATACACTTGTGAGCATTTATATAATTTGAAAATGTTCTATTGTGACTTACAGTTATTTGTGTCATTGGCAACAGCTATGATTCCCATGGGTTGATGAGGAATATCAGAACGAAGAATTTTTGTGTCTCCTCCTGTATATTTGTTGGAACGCAGGATAGCTCTTCTCCCCCAGTCCGACCAGAAGATATAATTGTCATAAACAGCTAGACTGAGGAAAGTCCCCGGCCCAGACTTGACAATAACCTTGAGTAAATTGAAAGAAATTTTTATTGAAGGTCTTTGCATCTATTTTTTAAAGGGTTAAGAGTAATTTTAGTCAACAGAAATCATGATAAAAAATACATTTCACTAAATATATTACCATAATGTTTTATAATTTGTTTTAAATATTTTAATTATTCTTATAATTTGGAATATGTTTATTTAATATTTGTAAGACAGTATTTAATATTCATTTAGCTTTATAAACAAAAGTGCTTTAGCATTATAAAACCAAATTGCCAAGTCAGGAATATAAAATTAACCAATATTATTAACAAACATGCATTATTTCTGCTACAGAATTATCAGATATATACTAAACACTCACTAACTCTCAGAGCTATATATGGCAGAATACAAAGAGTCATAAGATCCAGTTTACTCTTTCAGGAAACTTATACAAGTAATGGGAATAAAAATATAAAGGTTAAGACCAAACTTTAACTGAGATCAAGATGAAATAAAAGGGGCTAGATTTACCTTTGCAATAGAACAACTGAAAATAAAACAACATGAAATGAGCCTTTTCAGTGCACTGGGCACTAGATAAGAAACAACAGTGATTCCTTTGTAACAGGAAATAAAGTGAATGAGTCCAGTCATGGCTAGTTTACAAGCTGAGACAACCCAGGTGGCAAAGCAGTAGAGAGGAATCCAATAGAACGCAGAGAACCTCCAGAATAGGTGGAGCTGAGAGTTATGGGAGGATAATATGGTTACATATCGCAGGGTCAGACCTCAGAGTCAAAAAAGGAGACTATAGTAGAGAGAGAAGTCTGGAAGTGGCACAGAATCCTCAATACTCATTTGAGTATTAAGTACATGTATGTTAGTTTGAAGTAACTTCACCAGTTCGCAGAGAATCACAGGAAAGTGGAAGAGTTACTAAATTTCCCCAGGGCTTAAGAGAAGAGCTTATTAATACCAGGCAGATTCAAAAGCTTTATAATCCATTCAACTCCGAGTAGTTACTTTGAAGGATCTTGCCTGAGCTGGGGGAAATAATCAACCCTAAACTAAATTGTGTTCTACACTTGTCTAACAAAACTTAAAAGCTGGACCTGAAAGCATCAAAGTAACTCAATCATTTCTCGGGAAAAAAAAAAAAGTCAGGAACTTTAATAAGACTATAAAAATGTTATTAAGTTACTATGGAAGAGGGCCTCCCCGGTGGCACAGTGGTTAAGCGCTGTCCTGTGGAGCTGTCAGCAGTGGCAACTCGAGTTCAACGCCAGGCCAGGGAGAATCCCACATGGTGCGGCAGACCTCTCCTGCCTCGCCCGCTGCTCCCCTCAGCAGTGTACTTCTGATCTGCCTGTTCTGCTCCCCACTCTGTCTCTGGTGAACCCTCTCGCCGCCCCATGCCTCTGGCCTGTACCCCAGCATGTATGTATAAATAAAAAATAAATCTTAAAAAAAAAAAAGTTACTATGGAAGAGAAGATCTCGAATCAGTGACCTCACCTTCCACTTAAAAACTACAAGAAAATAAATCAAGCTAAAAATGAAGAAAAAAAAAAAGATCAGAAATCAAGAAAATAAAAAACATAAAAACAAAAGAGAAAAATCAAAATCAATAAAATAAGTCTTTTAAACTCAATAAAATAGATAACACAAAATGATGAAGTAGAGTTTATCTCAGTAATAGGATGATTTAATAGCCCAAAAGTTTATCAGTGTAATTTATCATATTAACAGACAAAAGAAGAAATCTATATAAAGATCTCAATAAATGCAGATACACTATTTGATGGTATTTAAAAGCAGTATAAGACTATAAATGGAAATAAAATTAGAAAAAAGAAATGATCACTCTCACTACTTTTTTCTTAACATTGTCCTATAGTTTATAACTACTATAATAAAGCAAGAAAAGGAAAATGTGCATCCAGATTGTAGAAAAATAATCAAACTGAATTTATTTCCAAGTGACATAATTCTCTACATAAAAAGTCCTATAGAATCTACTAAAAAAATACTGCTTTAACTAATAAATTAAATAAGGAGGCAGGACAGATGATTACTATGAAAATCAATTGTATTTCTATATGACACTTGCAATGAACAATTAGCATTTAAAATCTTTTACAAAAGGTCAATAAATAATACTTTGTAGTAAATATAAAAATTTTTGTGAGGACCTGAGAACTATAATGCATTCCTAAGAGAAATTAACACAAATCTAATCATAAATATAAATCTTATCCATGGTTTATAAGACAATATTGTTCAGATGTCATCTCTCCTCAAATTAATAAATTATATTTAATTCCAGTTAAAAATCCAGCAAAGATGACTTTTTCTAGAAACTGAAAAGCTGATTCAAAAAGTCATATTCCCTTGTAACAGACCTAGAAGAGCAGAAAACAATGACAAAAAAAGAAATTAAAGACCTAACAATACCTTTTCTCAACACATTATAAATAACTATGTTTTGCAAACATCCTAGGCCAGGTAGGTTCACCGTTGGTTCTAGTGATTTGAAGAAGAATTTTGAAGCCCTTGGCATCGTTTTCTCAGGTTTTAATGACAGGCAGGGGAAACAAGCCAGCAGGGAGACAGCAACTTGAAACCCGTTCCTCAGGGTGATGCCACTCTTTTATCCCCTCCCTCCCAGGTATAGTTGTGCTCATGTGCACACACCCATGCTCAGGTGTCCATAGTCAGGCATATGAGTACCACACCTACGTGCCTTCTGTATTAACAAGATCAAGGCCACAGGTAATAGCAACAGGGGCCATGGTGTAAAAATCCTGATCAACTTCATTTATCCTACAACTGTTATCAAGACAATGTGATATAGGAAAAGGTAGAGAAATTAATCAATAAAACAGAAGAATGAGTTCACAAATATCTATTGCAGGGTAAATGAAAGAGTCATCAGGTTTTTCCAGCCTCCCATCAGTGATGGACCCCTTTAGGCTGGCACATATGCCTGATGGCTGCACCTGGAGTGGGGTGTGGGCCTGCATGAGTGGGAACACCTGGGTCTGGAGAGACTGAGCATAAAAGCAAGGCATCACATCAGATGCAGCAGCAAAAGAAGCTGCAACAGCAGAGAACAGATCGTGGAGCAGAGGACTGCTCAGTGTACAGTAGAGCGACCATGGAGAGAATGACTGAGAGGCCAGAGAGTGAAGAATCACCGGGGACTGGGAGGCCTGCCAGCCTCCTGGCCCCACGACCCCCTAACCTGCCCTGTACCTGGTTGCCTCTCTACAAAAGATAATTAAAAGGCTAAAAAGTCACCACGGGCTGCAGAACTCCTTTTCTGGTCTATGCAGCTCCGTAGAGAACCTGCCCTGTTGTCTTCCTGCTGCAACACCTATTTCTTGACAAAAGTACAAAGGCTCTCAGAGAAATAGGATATTTTTCTCAACAAATGTTACTTGAACAAATGAATATTCATGTGCAAAGAAAATGAACTGCTATCCACAAACAAAACAAACTAAAAATAGATCATAGAGCTATAAAATGCAAAATTATAAAGCTTGTGGAGAAAAACATGAGAAATTCTTTAGGAACTTGTGCCAGGCAAATATTTCTTAGGTATTTAACTAAAAAGTATGATACATTAAAAAGACTGAATTGAATTGAATCAAAATAAAAAAGTCTATTCTTCAAATGACACTGGCAAGAAAATGAAAAAAATGTCACAAATTGTGAACATATATGTAAGTCATAGATCTAACAAGATTTATATTCAGAAGTATAAAACCTCTAAAACTTAATAGAACAAACAAATAACCCAAGTGAGAATGAGTAAAATTTTTTTTAGGATACTTTAAGTAGATATTGCAAGGTCAATGAACAAAAATGATTATGGAGTCTGACCATTCTCCTTATCAAACTAAACTCCTCATCCTCCACTGTCCTCTAAGTGAAGCCTGATCACCTTGATCTGCTATTGCCAAAGATCTAACCTCAGTGTGCCAGAAACTGCCTTTCTTTTGGATGTTTCCTCTTAGGAATTGCCCACCCAATGGCAACCCCTTCTTGCTTGCTGGCTATCAATTTCTCTTTTCCTTGAGAGTTGAGCACAGTCTTTTTTCCCCTTCTGCAAACCCCCATTTCAGTAGTCCCTATACCTACTTCAATAGTCCTGCATAAAATCTGCCTTATCATTTTAACAAGTACTGTAGATTTTTTTTTCCTTAACAGACAATATAATCTTACCCAGGCAAAACAACAACAAAATGGATAAACTATTAATGCATATAACAAAGTGAATGGAATTCAGAATAAGTATACTGACTTAAAAAAAAGCACACTAAGTATACAGCATATAGTACCATTAATAGAAACTTCTAGAAAATGCAAACTAAACAAATTCCAGTTTCCCGGAGAACAAATAGGGATAGACAGAGTGGAAAGAAAGATTAAAAAGGGAAATTAATAAATCTATAGGGGTCATGGTATGCTCATTATCTTAGGGTGGGTTCATGTGTGTGTGTTAAAACTTTTAAAATTTAAATGAATATTTTAGTATATGTCAATCACATTTTAAAAAATATTTTTAAATTAATGGCCACAATTTCTCAAGAATATATTCAGAAGTAATAGTAAGCATATGTAACTGTAACTCAGTTTGGGAAAATACAATATACCAGAAAATACAAGTATTTATTGCTAGAAATCTTATTTAGTTTTTACTTCTAACCCTAAAACATAGATTATAATCCCATTTTAGTCTCTCAAATCATTTCAATGTATAGATCGATGGCTTAAACCTAAGAACAACCTTGTTGATTTGAATGAAGTGTTCAAATGCTTAGAAGAGAGAATCTGATATAAATCTACTTTTGTAACAAAAAGATATGATGCAATTTCAGGAATGCGACAGAAGATACACAAAAGAAAAATAATTAAAAAAAAAACTACTACAATATGCTTTAAGAAAGTCAAGGATATATATGTGTGTGTGTGTGTGTGTGTGTGTGTATATATATATATATATATATATATATATATATATTAACTTGTATCCCAGGCAGTAAAACCTCCTAGGAAGAATTCTAAAGGCACTGATGCAGTCTGTTTCACGTTGCTTGGTTTATTTAGAAGAAACCTGTGCCTCCCACTGTGAACAAATTAAATATATGGAGTTGTTGTGGCATACTTAGAATGAATAAATGGGCTTTTTATTTACCAATTTCCTAACAGGAAGGTCTGGTATTTAGTATTCAATTCAAAACTAGAATTTACTGTGATCTTCATTTCAGAAACCATAGTGCTTTAATGAAAAGGACATACACTGGGCTTCAGAATGCTTATACTCAAATAGCAACTTGGTGATTCTTCGGCAGGGTAGACATAGGGAAGATGGTTCCTCTTTTGGGTTTTAGTTTGTTTATCTCTAAGATGGGAATGATCAAAACCTACTAAACAACTTTGCATAGTTATTATAAAAATATATATAGAAATGTTTTGAGCATTTTAAATCATTAAATGTATGTACACACACACGTGTGTGTGTGTACATTAAATTTTACATAGCATCTTTTTATTTTTCTTGCAAGGCTGATTTAGATGCAATGAATTCCTTTAATTTTTATATGTCTGAAAAGCTCTTTTTACTCCTTCAATTTCAAGTGATAACTTTTCTGAGTAAGAATATTATTGGTTGGATTTTTTTTCCCTTCAGCACTTCAAATATACCACATCATTTCTTTCTGGCCTGCAGGTTTCTGTTGTTAAATCCACTGATTATCATGGCTCCTTTGTATGTAACATGTTTTTATCTTGCTACTTAAGTTTTTTTTAAGCTTTAATATTTTCCATTTCGAATGTGTTACTTGGTGTGGCTTTCCATGGGTTCATCTTGGAACTCTCTGAGCTTCCTAGATCTGTATTTCTGGTTCCTTCCATTGTCAGGAAAGTTCTCAGTCATTATTTCTTCAAACAAAATGTATGCCCCTTTCCCTTTTCTCCTTCTGGCACCCATAAAATGTGAATGCTATTCCTCTTGATGTTTCCCTGCAAGTTTCCTTAGCTATATATATATTTTTTTTTTCTTCCATTGTGGTGCTTTTCACTATCCTATCGTTCCATTTACTGATTCTACCTCCTGCTTCATCTAATATGCTGTTGAAAAAAATCTCTAGTATTTTTAGTTATCATATTCTTTAGCTCTGTTTTCTCTGTTTGGAACTTTTTCACATTTCCCTTACTTGCTGCATCCATTCTGTTTATCCATTCTCTCAAATTCAGTTATCATCTTTGCACCCAATTGCTTTGAAATCTTCATCAGGTAATTTATTTCTGTTTCATTGGGAATTTCAGAGGAGTTGTCATGTTCTGTCATTTGGGGCCTATTCCTGTGTGTCCTAATTTTGCTTTCCTCTCTGCATTTATTTATTTCTGTTAGACAAAACAGTTATCTCTCCAAAACTTTAAGTATTGGTCTCATGTTGGAAATAAAATTTCTGGGATGTTTGACTGGTGCTAGATGCAATTGCTAAGCCTGAGAGGCCACAATAGATGGTGAACGAGGGATGACATGTGTGGTAACCTGGAGAATTCTGGCAGAAAGAGTGAAGGAGGTGGGGCCATGGTAGTAAATTTCCCAAGGAGTCATGAGCCTGAGATGTTTTGGTAAATGCAGACACTAACTTTGGGTTGGTGCTGTGGACATAATCTGGAAGACATGGCATGAGCTACCCCAAAACTCACAATAGCTGCATGTAAAGAGTTAGATGGTTCACCCTGCAGTCCTAGTGTGTTAATATGCACTAAGACATCTAAAGTACTTATGCTAGATGGTCAAATGGGGGCCAAAACATGAAACCCACCAGAGTTTTTGTTAACAAGGAAATTGCCTATTTTCTTACTCCTCCTGCTCTAATGTTTTAACTTAGCAAATGGGAATCCATTAAGTATGAGAGAAGCACCTTTCGAATTGTTTCCTTTGCACTGGATTGTGGGGTAAGTGGATCTGTGTTTAGCTCTTTAAGAATGATTTTTTTTTAAAAAAGATTTATTTATACATACAAGCTGGGGTACAGGCCAGAGGCGTGGGGCGGTGAGAGGACTCACCAGAGACAGAATGGGGAGCAGAACAGGCAGATCAGAAATACACTGCTTAGGGGAGCAGCGGACAAGGCAGAAGGGGTCTGCCGCACCATGTGGGATTCTCCCTGGCTGGGCATTGAACTCGCATCGCGCGCTGCCGACAGCTCCACAGCACAGCGCTCAACTGCTGCGCCACTAGGGAGGCCCAAGAATGAAATTTCTTCCTCAAAGTCCTGTTGTTTTCTTTAGCATATGTCTCCTTATTTTTGATAGTTGGAAATGGAAACTTGCTTCTGTCTGCTGAAGTTTATAGGGGTTGGACACCTGATATAGAATACAAGCCCTTCGTTCCCCAGGGAAAAATTTCATGTTTCTTCTATTCCCTCCTGACCATGGGTCACACTTCTGGGGTGCTGTTTCTGAGACATTTTGTCTCCTCTTTTATTACACTTTCTGATGGGTATCTTTCATCTTTCATTGTGAAGATGATGAACTACCATTCTTCATACATAGCTGTAGGTATTCCAACTATGGTTAAGAGGTGAGTCCAGAATTGTCCTACTGAACCATATTGAACCACTTTTCTCTTTCTATGATTGTATGTTATAGCTGTTTTAAATAGTTAACAGTTTCATCTTTGTTTTAAAAGAACCAAACTAAGATTTATATCCACTTTAAATTTAAATAATCAGTATGATGAAGCAAAAAATGTTTTCTATGAGAATAGGAAAGTTTTTCTGTGAAAGGTAAAACTAAATAGCTAGTAATTGGGGTAAGAGAAGGGATAACATTTGGCAGAGAATAGATGGTACAAAAGGAGAGAGGAAGATATATATTAAATGCAGAGAATATGACCAAAGTTATTAGAGCATGACTGTTGCTCAGATACTTCAGGAGAGCATTCCACAACGAGACAAGTGAGAGACCACATGCTTCCTTTCTGGAAGCCAAGGTTGTGAGTATGAATTTTGTTCTAAAAATAATGGTGAATCGTTAACTTTTTAAGCATGTCAATGTCATTACTGGCTTGTAGTCTTAAAGATTTTCTGTCTCTGGTATAGATACTATATTAGATAAGAACAATAAAAATTTTAGGGAAACCAGTTAAGATAAACTGAATTTGTCCAGATAAAGGGCAGTATTTTTGATATTTTGAGCAAAAGAGAAATGTCAATTTGTATTAGGGCAGTATTTATAAATGAAGTATGCCCTAATTTACTTTTTACCAGAACCCACAGAGTTTATTTATGCATTCATTAGCCCTTTTACCATTACATACATAATGTGTATGCATTATGTATGTATCATAAGATAATTCTAACACTAACCTATATGGTAAATACTATTTCAATACATACTTTATTGATGGGTACTGACACACATATTATGAAATTAGCCTATGGTCATAGATTTACTAAGCAATCTGAAACTACTTCAGGTTCAAAGCTACTAAGATTAAATTAAATATGATATACAATATTTACTTTGGTAACAGAGACTGGAGCAACTCTTCTTTGGTATCAATTGATAAGTACACATTGTCTTTATTATTACATCTATTATTTCAAGTTAGGTACTGTAGTTGTTATGTCTTTTATTCTCTTTTCTATGCAGTACCATATTTTGTATGAATAGACATTCAGTAAATTTTGCTGAATTGTTAAGAAAGGAAACAAATTCTTAATAGACATAAAAAGTTACTTTGATGGTGGGCCTCCCTGGTGGCGCAAGGGGCTAAGTCTCAGCTTATGAAGCTATTGGCAGCCACTGCAGCACAAGGTCCATCCTCAGCCAGGAAGATTCCCACATGGCACAGCAGACCACTCCTGTCTCACCCTCTACTCACCTCAGCAGTATATTTCAGCTAATCTGCCTGTTCTGCTCCCTACTCTGTCTCTGGTGAGACACCTCTGGCCTATAACCCAGCTCTTGTATGCATAAATAAATAAATCTTTAAAAAAGGTTATTTGATGGTTAAAGAATAGCCTTACCATAATGAGAGTTTTTTTTAATGTTACCAAAAACCCACTTGGTATACAATAACTTTTAAGAATTAATATTTATTGAGTCTAGTTGTTTACTTTTCTACTTCTGCTGACACAGAGAAAGGGGGGGCAACAGTCTATATTTATGCATGTTGCCTTGATAGGGTTCAATAGGTTCTACTGAAAATCAAGCTGACTCTAGACATCTCATTTCACTGGTTAGATTTCTTTATGGAACAACAAGATGAAAGCCATTAAACATTCTCTTCATCTTCATGTTAAAACATTTTTATCAAAAGTCCACAAATCCTGCACCTTACAAGCCTCATCAGCATCTTTATTTACAGTGCAAAAGCTTTGTCATCATAAATTGCACTATAGCACGTTATATGGCTATGTACCATTATGGCATAATTTTGAGATACTTTTACCTTGAGCCTTCATGTATCAAAATAATAACTCATGTTCATTCAGGAAATGCATTTCTTGACACAGTTACTTAAGCTCATATGTGTTCTCATAGATAGATAAATTGGTTTCTCAGCGAATCATACAGACTTGAAATTTATGTGTTAGAAATTTATTCACTAATCATATGCTTTGACATCTTGGAACTTCACTCGTGCCTTATTGGTAGAAGCACTGGTACCAATGAAGGAATTAAAAAAAATCAGTTTTATAAACTAAAGAACATATTTCCAACACCCAGATGCTAAATGTTAAACCAAACAATTTAAAAGCAAAGCAAACAGGAGACTTCCCAAACACCTGAGCTGACTGCCTCACTGGCTGACAAGATCATAAATGATCATTATGAGAAATGACAACTTGGCCCCTGCCATAGCCAAGCATGACAAAGTGTTACAGATTACAAAGAAATAATTGCAGTTACTTTAGCCTTGGAGAAAATGGTGATGTGGTAAATCAGCAACATAAAACTGAGAAATATTTAAGAATTGCTAGCTATATTTAATTTGCCTCAGTTTGCAAAAAAAAAAAAAAAAAAAAGCAAAATGTCTGAATGCCATTAGTGCCATCCAAATTTGAAGAGGCAACATTCACAATAGTCATCTAAAAGATGATTATGTGAGAGGAGCTCACAGCCTTTGTTAGCTAGGCAAATTCTTCCAAGAGAGAAATTAAAGACTGAATTCCTTTGATTTTATACTCTCTCTTGATCTCAATATTAACCAAACTCAACCAGAAGCCAGAGGACAGTGGATTCAGTTGACTATATATGTAAAGTTCCTGGAGGAGGAGGAGAACAGAAAAAAAAAAAGTATCTTGAGAATATGCCAAAGAGAAGTGGCAGAAAGAACTCTATTCTGAGATGCATTTTTATCTTTTTTTAAAAAAGATTTATTTATGTATGCATACAAGAGCTGGGGTGCAGGCTCATTGAATAAGTTTTTTGACTTGGGATGTAGTCTCCTCATCTGTAAGTGGGAGAGTAGAATAAAATGATTCAGCTTGGCTTCTTTTACAACAAAATAGAAAGGCTGTAATTATCCATAGGTCACAAAGTGGACAAATGAAAAGAAAAATAAACTGACAATCCTGACATATTACAACCACTCCTTAATAGAGTTTTTTTAAGATTTATTTATTTATGCATATAAACTGGGGTACAGGCCAGAGGTTTGGGGCAGCAAAAGGGTTCACCAGAGACAGAGTGGGGAACAAAACAGGCAGATCGAGATACACTACTGCAGGGGAGGCAGGAGCAGCGGGCGAGGCAGGAGAGGCGGGCGAGGCAGGAGAGGCGGGCGAGGCAGGAGAGGACTACCGTGCCATGTGGGACTCTGCTCAGCTGGGCTTCGAACTTGCATTGCTGCTGCTGACAGCTCCACAGCGCAGTGCTTAACTGCTGCGCCACCACGGCGGTCCCTCCTTAATAGAGTTTGGACAAGTTTTTAACATCTGATAGCCTTACCTTTGTATATGATTAAAGTTATTGAAGTTATTGCCCATACAAACTTCTGATACAGCTATAGAGAGTTTGAGATTCATATATTACTGAATATATTTTCAATAACTTCCTTCTGTTTTGAGTTTCTTTGACTTCTTCAAATCTACTTTAAGACTCAAGAGTGAACTAATTTGGAAGTCCTTTCTGAGCCGCCCATCCATCTCTTCTTCCTCTGCCAAATCAGATAGTTATTAAACAAGTACATTATAATAATTCATGAGATGAAATCATAAAAACCTGTGTATTATCCATCTTCCAGGCAAGACTGAAATATTTGAAAGCAAAACTTGTATCATTTCCTTTTTGCAACCTAAGGCTTACATGTTTAATATTGCAACCTAAGGCTTACATGTTTAATATTCAACAATTATTTATTGATCAACTCAACAACTAAATTAGTAATTAAAAATATTTCCTCCTGTGTTTGGGTTATTTCTTCCCCCTTTTTTACAGTACATTTATACAAATTTCAAACTCAGATTTCTGCCTCATTCATTTATGTACATATAAAGATAAAATCTTTTCTCTGCAAAATGTTATTATCAATGTTAGTGTTTTGCTAAAGAACTGTAGACATAATCTTCTCTGGATCATACCCATACCTTTGATAAATATTTCAATGCTGTTACTCTCTAGATATTTATCTAAATACAAGTCCCCTGGCTTTTTAATATTTCAGTAGAAAATGTGAAGAGCTAGTCAAAGGAGTATATATTAAATCAAGTCCTCTTATATCCAAGCCATACTGACATGATAGTCTTAATTTTTCAATTTGAGATTTTCAGCCTATCAGACAAAAATCAAATATCCTTTAGACACTACAACTTGAGAAGTTAAAAAAAAAAAACAGTTCTGTATCAAAGGACAATTATTTCTATACATGAATATGTATTTTTCAGGAATGTGCATGTGTGACTAAAACTGTCAAGGAAAGGCCAGGAACAAATTAACTTAATACTACATTTAAAATGAAAGAATAGCCTATGTTTATTATCATAGGCTGTAGAGTCAGAATGTTTAGAATCTTATCTAGCACTTATTTGCAACCTGGAGCTTTTACTTTCAGCTCTCTGGAATCCGTTTATTCCTTTATAAAAAGAACAAAAATAGAATTAATATTTATCATGAAATTTACAAAAATATTAAATAATCTTAAACAAATCTTAGAAGCTTACATCCATTTCTTAAGATATTTTAAAAATTATATTTATTATTTAAAGATTTATTCATTTTTGCATACAAGCTGGGGTGCAGGCCAGAGGCGTGGGGCGGCAAGAGGGTTCACCAGAGACAGAGTGGGGAGCAGAACAGGCAGATCAACTGAAATGCACTGCTGAGGGGAGCAGCGGGCGAAGCAGGAGAAGTCTGCTGCGCAATGTGGGAATCTCCCTAGCCAGGCACTGAACTTGAGCTGTAGTCCGTGGCATCTCCACAGTGCTGCGCTTAACCGGTTGCACCACCAGGGAGGCCCTATATTTATTTTAAGGATTGCGAAGTCTCACACAGTTTTTTAGTCTGTCTCATCTTTAAAAGTAAGAACCACATTACAAAAACCTGTCTCAGTTTAAAATTCAATTTTTTTAAAAAGATGGCTGCTAGATGAAGCTGAAATTCAAAACAAAGGCTTAATATAAAAATAAAGACAAAGTGAATAAAAGTAACATCCTTTATACATCCAGATTTGAGTGTGTCTGTATATAGAGTTTTTTGAAGATCCTCTAAGTCTTTGAAATGGTCCATCATGCCCTACATGACCTGAGCTCCTCGTACCTTTGCAAAATTATCACCTACTATCTCTCTCCTCTGTCCTCACTTGTCCTCTCTGCTCTAGACTCCTGGTTGGGTCTCAGATACACCAAGGTCAGATAAAATTTTGATATAGAATCTCCTCTATGTCTGAAAGATTCTTCCCCCAAATATGTATATGGCCACCTAGCTCAAAACAAAAATAAAATATCAGCAATTCAAACATCAGTTAATATAAAAACAATAATACATCATGTTCAAATATAGTTAATCTTAGTAATGCAAGGTGACAACTATTCAAAAACCAATTAATATGTGTAATTTATTATGCTGAAAAGTAAAGCGCAAACAGTAAATGCAGGAAAGGGATTTGACAAAATGCAACAACAATACATGATTAAAAAAATAGTCAGCAAGTTTGAAAATGGAGATTACTGCAAATCAATAAAGGATATCAATGAACAACCTCAAACTAACATAATACTTAGTGATGAAAGAGACAATTGATAAATTCAAATTCAGTCTAAGGCCATACCACCCTAAAGGCACCTGGACTTGTCTGATCAACCCAATTTGTCAAATATAAAATCGTTTTCCTTCAGATACGTTGTTAAATAAATGAAAATGAAAGGCAAGTCACAGAGCAGAGGAAAAGATGCATATCATATTAATGGCAAAGCAACTGAATCTAAAATAAATTTTAAAAACCTTACAATTCAATCATAAGAAAGCAAATAAAACCCTTATAAATAAAACCAATATATGATGTTCACAAATACTCCACAAAGATAGACAAATGACCGGTAACCACCAGAAAAAATGCTCACCTTTGGTAAGTAGGAAGATGAAGATAAAAACTACAATGAGGGGTCTCCCTGGTGGCACAGGAGTTAAGTCTCAGTGCTATCAAGCTATAACCAGCCAGTGCAACAGGAATTCAATCCCTGGCCAGGAAGCTTCCCTCATGACACAGCAGCCCTCTCCTGTCTCGCCCGCTGCTCCCCTCAGCAGTGTATTTCACCTGTTCTCCTCCCCACTCTGACTCTGGTGAATCCTGTCACCTGCCCTCCCTAGCACCTCTGGCCTACACCCCAGTTCTTGTATGCATAAATAAAAATAAATCTTAAAAAATAACCACAATGAAATACTAAAATATAATCCAGTGTTGGTGAGAATGTAGAAAAACTGGAGTCCTTATAGACTGTTGGTGGGGTAGTAAAATGGGGCAGCCATTTTGGAGCATTTCTTAAAGGTTTCATAAAAATTAAAACATGTACTTACATGCCCCAGTCAAATAAAATCTCATGAGGAAATATTGTGGAGTAATGGAAATGTGCTATGCTTTGATTGTAGTGGTAATTATAGGATCCTTACATTATTCAAATGTCATCAAATTTTATGACTTGATTTTATATACATTATGATACAAGTAGATACAATTTTTTAAAGAGAAGTGCAAACATGCTCATTGGGTAATTTAATGACTGAAAGAAGCATTTTGAAGACATGATAATGGTGTTTTGAATATGAAAACTAAAAAAAAAAAACCACAATTTGCAATCATTTATAGTTATAAGCTAAAATTGCTTACAGATACACTATTTCAATGAATAAGATTTACTTTTTCAATTCATCCCTAGACTGGAAAGTCAGGGCTATCTAAGAAACAAAAGTTATCATACACTGAGAATTATTAAAGCTGGGTTCATGGTATATGGGATAAGTTAGTCTCTTTTTTTGTAGCCTTTGGCAAATTTTTATTTAGAAAGTAAATTTTAAAAAAAGGTGAAATATAAGAGAAGGAACTCAAATTAGTGATGTCCTTATTATAACTACACCAAGATGCAAGATGGCAAAAATTTGGAATATTAGGAAATAAGGTTCAAAGTATTTAAGTAATTTCTTAGAGATTAAACACCAAATAAATTACAGAACCAGAGAATACAAAGGATGTAGAACACAAAGTATAGTTTCCTATATCTAATCTATGCATCCTTAAATATATTATTATCTCACACAAGCACACATACACATGCACCCACACTCAGAGATAAATAAAGACTCCAAAAATGGGCCTCCCTGATGGTGCAACAGGTTAAGTCTCAGCCTATGAAGCAGTTGCAGACACTGCAGTATGAGTTTGATCCCCAGCCAGGGAGCTTTCCACATGGTACAGCAGACCGCTCCTGCTTTGCCCGCTGCTCCCCTCAGCAGTGTGCTTCAGTTGATTTGCCTGTTCTACTCCCTGCTCTGTCTCTGGTGAATCCTTTCACCATCCCACACCTCTGGCCTACACCGCAGTTCTTGTATGCATAAATAAATCTTAAAAAAAATTAAAAAATAAAGACTACAAACATAATTATCAAAGGTATAGGTGGAGTCATTTTCAAGGCTATTAATAGTGAAGAATTTCATTAAATAAAATTTGATATTTTCTATTCAGCAATTCTTAAAGAATTCAAGCTAAGTAAATACCTTTTCTTTTTACCTGTCATGGACATTTAACTTTTTTTTCTTTCTAATGAAGTAATTATTGTAGAAGGAAAATTGATCTGATAAGCACTGATGTTTTGTCAGCTCACAATTGTACAGACCAACTTCAGAAAGTAGGTTAGTGTATGCTTTATGCCACCACCATATCCCTGTCTATTCATGCCACTTTTCTGATTTAAACCTACAGAACAGGGTGCTACTCAGAAAATGGCATGTTTTTATAAAAAAGATTTCAGTAGAAAATTGATTCATCCTACCAGCATTATAAAGGTTTTTCAATCATGTTTAATATTAAGAGTACTGCTTTCTTTGTAGGCTATATCTAGAATTATGTTCAAAACAAAACATTCAGAAGAGTTTTAAAGTGATTGTGACCACTTGTTCATATCTGAATTCATAGCAAATGTCTTTTAATTGATGAACTATGTACCTCATCCATAATTTATCAAAAGACATAGAAAAAGTGAGAAGATGGATGGATTGAATTAGACAGCCAAAAAAGCCTACGGTCTATGGAGTTTTGAAGCAGGTATAATACTTTTACACTTCTTCATTACTAATAAGAGTTTAAAACTTGAGAAATGGGTGGAAAGGGTAATAGAGAGAAAGCTATCTCAGATGTAAGTATCAAAAATTTTAAAGCATAAGTAGACTTGGAAAATAGGAGATTTGAATAGATGAAGACAGTATCTACATTATCTACAATAAAGGGGTAGAGAGGAAATTTCCATCAACCACTCTGGGTTCTTTTCGGGTTGGATGAGCAATAAAATTAACACCAGACAGATTATTAGAAGAAAAGACCAAATTTAATTATGCAGTATAGAAAATCTACATGGAGGAAATTCTAAAGTAAATGGGAAAAAAAAACAAAAAACAAAAAACACGGGTACATATCCTAAGCTAAGGAATGGGATGAGAGCTAGGCCTTTTAAGGACATGAAGGGGAATTCACATAACAAGGATAGAGTAACTCATCACAAAAGCTATAATTGCATGGTTGCCATATCATACAGTCTCTCTAAAATAATTTGTATTTCTGATAAAAATATTAATTCTGGCTACTAATCTCCCAATTTTCATTCTTCGAGGTAGCTAAGGGAGTATTTATCTTGAGCCTGAATTGGCCCAATTGATCATATATCAAAATGAACCATATGTCAAAGCGACATGTTTTGGGAAGGCCTGTTATGGATATCTTAGAGAGGTCTCTGTGAACATTGTAGGGAGATCCATTCTTTAATAATGTTAACTCTCCTATCTCCTTTTGTTCTTATGAATTAAGTTTTCTATTTTACCAATCTGAAGTGAGACTCAACCATTCACAGTTTTGCTCCAAACTTTCTTTGTAATATGGGAGCACGTTAATAATTACATAAGTATTTATTTAAGCAACATATATAGTCTTCATATAAAGTCACTATAATGTTAATGAAGATTTAGTATTAGAATTTCATACCATTTTCATCAAATAATTCATATAAATGTTACTTCCAATGGAACAAGAGGAATTTCCAGAATACATTTATCAATACACTTCAATATGTTTGTGTATAAATAAAAATTCATAAAATCATTATAATGATATACATACCATGATAGGAGAAAAAATGTAAGAGAAAACTGCATGATATTCACTAAATGATCTTATTGACCTCCTTAATGCTTAACCTTTATTGTATAAAAATTGAAATATTTTATTCCAGTCATCAATGATTTTTCCTTTATTAATTCATAAAATATTTGAAGATAGAAACAAATATATGTAGAATCATGGTAGTCATTTCCACATTTAAATAAGAAATCAAGTTAACAAATAGAGAGTCCTCTTTTTCGTCCCAAATCAGAGAAAGTATTTCAAGTGGAAGCTGGATTGTAAAATAAAATAAATTAACATTTGAATTTTTCAGTCTAACTTAAAACCATAAGTTATAGTAAATATTTCAGAAACATTGCTATGTTGCAACATCTATATTTTAAAAAGCATATATTTTAAAAATCTTTGATGTAATTTACTTACCGTATAAAATTTAGTATTACTTCAGGATTTTTGTGTTTCATTTCTCAGAAGAAAACCACGAACAAGTGGAAAATAGATTTTTTTTTTCACCACAGAATCTGAGATAAGGGCCAGAAAAATGTAGCAAACATCCCAACCCTTCCTGTTTCTTTATTGTGTATACACTGAAATGTTACTCCTCTTCTCCAAAAGATCAGAAAATCTCTTATCAGTATTTCCAGTTTGCCTTCCACAGAAAGTCTCAACTTATTGGGGAGACCTAAGTTTAATTGATGTCTTGTGGACCTTGGGAGAAATTGCTTCCATTATTAAATAATGCAAATTACAGAGATTTGGGTATGTTTCCAGGAGAAAAAAAAAAGTGTTTTATCTGAGAAACCTATCTTAAGGCAAGATATACCCCAGATGCAAAGTTTTGCCATATGTAGTCTTTCAATCCTGGGCATATAAAAAAAATCTACAACACTGAAATACATATTTTTGGAAAACACTTGATTTAAGGGAGGGGTTCTAAAGGATGTGTGGGAGTTGCTTTTGACATTTACATGTAAACGTCTCTTTGTAAGGGCATTTCCCAGAAAAAGCTAATATCCTTATCTGTTTTCATTGGAGAGAAAAGAACTTAAATCTTCCTATCTTTGTCTACTCTGCCTTCCCCCAGTAAACTCCCTAACTGACCATCCTGTTTCCTGCTCCCTCACCCCCAAACTTCTCTTGTCTGCTGAATTGTTTAAGATGGTGTCTGAGTTAGTCATGTTGAGGCTCTCTTATTTTTACAAGAGGCTTATATGTTATTATGAAAACTTTAATTTTCTTTTTCTCATATCAACCAGGCTGGTGATTGTTTGATTATCTGCAAGTTTAGAAGAACCCAGCTAGGTACTGGGTCATTTTCTTTGTGCCCTATTAGTATTATATATCCCTAGTCAGCCCGTTTTTAGTTTAGAATTTACAGCAATGTAAATTCTTCAAATAGATGTCATTCAATTATGGCTATTTCTTCTATAAACTGTCTGATGTTAATTTGTTTATTTGTGTAGTCTCAGAAGAACCTATGTCAGGTGGGAGAATATTACCTGGTTTCCCAATATGATACTGTATTTTATATGTATTTATAATTATGATCTTTATATGCAAACAAAGAATAAAATTAATAATTTCATATTAGAAAAATGTTGTTCTGAATTAAAAATGTAAGGACTATACTATAACCCACTGCATCATTTAAGCCATGCACTAATTGAAGCCATACGTAATTAAATATGAGTATTTAAGTGTCTTGAATTTTATATACTTAGCAACGTAATAATTCCATTCACTCTTAAACAAAATGTATTTTTTACATCAGTAACCTCAAGAAAAGTTATAATAATGCCAATTTACCTAGTATGTTTTACCTAGTATGTTTTCTTGTTTGTCTAATTATGAAGTATACTCATTTTCAAAGGGATTAAATTTTCACATGAAAATCTGAGCACTTCAGCCTCCCTGGTGGAGCTAACCCGCTGTGGAGCTGTCTGCGGCTGTGGGGAGAGTTTGATGCTTGGCCGGGGGAGAATCCCACATGGTGCAGCAGACCTCTCCTGACTCACCCGCTGTTCCCCTCAGCAGTGTATTTTGGACTATCTGCCTGTTCTGCTCCCCACTCTGCCTCTGGTGAACCCTCTCACTGCCCCACACCTCTGCCTGCAACCCAGCTGGTAGGCAAAAATAAATAATCTTAAAAAACAAATCTGAGCACTTGAAAATGTAGTAAAGAAAATTTATGTTAAAAAGAATGATCATTTTTAATGTTGATATTAAAATAATTATTTTTCAGTATTTATGACCTGACAAATTCTGGAGTATATTGCATAAAATCATAGGACATAAGATTTTTAAATCCCTTTAAATATTTGCAAAACAAGAACAACAAGCAGCACTAATTACCCCAAATTTATAAACTGAAGGAAAATATCTCTGAGTTAGGGTTGTTTAAATGTCTAAACCAAAATTACAGAAACTACTAAATTCTTGTTCTGTTCCAGATTGGAAATTTTAGTTTTGGTGAAGGTCACTCTGTAAGAAAGAGTATAGAGTGAAAAGGAAATTTCCTAATCCTGGCAAAATTATCTTAAGAAAATAAAAGACAAAATAATCTACATGAAACCACTAAATCAACTACTTCCAAGTCAATGTGTTATTGGAAGGCAGTCTAAATAACCTGTTTCTGCTATTAAAATGATTACCCAATTGACTAGTTCTCACTTCTGTGATTTCTCAAGCAGGCATTCCAACCCAGAGGCTCTGGAC
This sequence comes from Scalopus aquaticus, assembly GCA_004024925.1. Lineage (NCBI taxonomy): Eukaryota > Metazoa > Chordata > Mammalia > Eulipotyphla > Talpidae > Scalopus > Scalopus aquaticus. The sequence continues at coordinate 23,485 of PVIJ01004525.1, read as the reverse complement.
TAACAAATTCTTACACTTGGAAGTATGTTGCCCAAGGACAGATTAAAGTAAAAATAATTAATTAAGCTGCACATTTTAAATAGCTTTACTACTAATGCCTCTTATGGCCTATAAATGAGATCTTTTATAATAGAAAAGAAGAAAAATGTGGGGATAAAGGGAATGATTTCCATTTTTGTAGTTAATTTAAAATTCAATGCTCAACTCTCTACATTATCTACATTTCAAACTCTGACACCCTGCATCTATTTCCCTGTAATTGATTTAATTAAGGATTTAAAAAATATATAACATTCAAATATTCTACAAAATGTCATGCTCTGCTTTAATTTAACATTGCCAAAAGACATTATTTCTTTATTTCAGTGTCATTTGTATGCATTTTAATCTATTTCATAAAATTCCTATGAAAGACAAATGTTTGGCGACATACTGTTTGGAAAAACTAAATTATTATATAGCCTAAAAGTGCTTTTGAACTTTGTTAGTTATTTAAACCTTATTTGGCTATTTCCATGAGCTAGTAGTGGCATTTTAATCACCCTACTCAAGGTGGCACAAATGGCATGAACACCTGCACAAAATTACATTTTTCCATTTGCTTAGGAAAAAAATACCCATAACTTAGTAATGAGAGAATGTCAATGGATTATGAATAACTTCTGTGCAAATGAAGGCAATATAATCAAATTCCTTGTACATGGAAGGTATTATGTTTTTCCACAAGGATTCATTTTAGTTAATTTAAGTTGAATCATTAAGCATTATAATTTGTAGCTGACAGAAAGATGACAAAAATGAGCAGTTAGTATTGTTCAAGGACATACTTTGAATTATTCAGTGTATAAATCACCTCCTGGCATATGTGTTAGATAATAAAACTTGCTCCCTTTACTGAGTTTGGATAACTAGTGGCTTTAGTTTCATCCCAATGTCACATCAATCTTAAGTCATTCAAAAAAGTAATTAAATAAGCAAAATTTCTAAATGAATGCATTCTGCATTTTTAGATATAATAATAAATGAAACATTCAGTATTCATAGAGAATGACTGATGGAAAATTGTATATAAATAAAATACAACTTTGTCTAAATACATCTCAGAACTTGACATATTATCACACTTTCTAACTTAAACTTCATTAGTGCTGATGCTTTGCTGTGGATAGGCAAGTCATATATTTAGCCCTGGGACACTTTCATATCAGAGAACATTGCTAATGCTGTGATGAAACCTGAAAGATCCTAAATGAGTATATAGATTCCGGGGAGTAAATAGGGAAACTTGTTCTACAGCAATGAGCACATTATGAATCTCTGAAATAAGAAGACTTGTCCAGATAATTTTTAAGAAATATTTTAGCTTTAATAGCTATGTTATCGAAGTTACAGTTAACCACATATGGACAGATAGAGAAATTAATGATGCCTTTCTAATCTCTCAGACATCAGCAACCCATAGACTGATTGATGTAAATGAATGCACATCTGTGTATGTTATGTCATGTTTTTTATTCGAGTAAGGTAATATTTCCAATAGATTAACTGCACTTAGTTAACCATACTATAACTTCTCAGGTTCAAATAAGCCTTACTTCAATGTTTTAAGTCGAAAATATTTAATAATTGGTTACTGTTAGTATTCTGTGTGGACTTCAATAAGAAAGGAGGAAAGTTTGTAAAAGAAAAGGGTCTTATCCTAGGAAAAAGGTTAAAAAGATCCAAAGTAGGGGCTTCCCTGATGGCTCAGGGGTTAAATTCTCAGCACTATCATGCTGTCACTAGCATTGCCACATGCCACAGAGATTCAAACCAAAGGCACAGCAGACCTCTCCTGCTTTGCCCACTACTCCCCTCAACAGTGTATTCCAGTTGATCTGCTTATTTTGCTCCCCACTCTGTGTCTGGTGAATCCTTTCATCCCCCATACCTCTGGCCTACACCCCAGTTCTTTATAAATAAATAAAACTAAATCTTAAAAAAAAAAAATATCCAGAGTTGATTTGGTATAGCAAGAAGGAGGCATTAGGAGAGGAATCACACAAATGAATAATGCTTGATCTTTGGTACTCATGATTTTTTTAAAACCAATCATTCTGCTAAGCCAAGATTAAGTGTAAACATTTAATAAGTCTCCACTCTTCCTTTTTTAAAGATGTATTTATTTATGCATACAAGCTGGGGTGTAACCAGAGGTGTGGAGTGGTGAGAGGATTCACCAGAGACAGAGTGGGGAGCAGAACAGGTGGATCTCCTGATGTATTCAGCTGAGGGGAGCAGCGAATGAGACGAAGAGGTCTGCTGCACCAGGTGGGAATCTCCCTGGTCGGGTATCAAACTCGTGCTGCAGTGGCTCTGGATAGCTTCATAGTGCTGCGACTTATCCCGTTGTGCCACCAGGGAGGCCCAGTCTCCACTGTTCTTATGTAGCAGATGACCCACAGAAATGCTTCCATAGATTACAACCCAGTATTTAAAAGTTATTTGGCCCAAGTTTGTGTTATTAGATCTAGTTCAAATGTTTAGGGTACAGCTCTTACCTCTCTACTTCATCTATACTTCATCTGTTCTCCACTAAATAAACCCTTCCCACTCCCTGCTCCAAAATTCCCCAGGAAATAGTTAGTTAACACTCATACCACACCATTCCTAAATATTGTTTCGGTTAACTGTATTTTTTTTAAAGGTTATCATTGACTTAAGTATGGCCTCTACCTGAGAAGAATGACAACAGGTTAGGCCAGTTAAGTTTTAGGCAGACATTCACTCAATAGTATTATACTCTTTACTTACTTCATTCATTTCCAAAAATAAATATTGAAGACTCATTCCTTTCTTATAAGCTTCTATTGATGTTTGTTGGCCTTTGTTTATATTTTCTCCCAATTAATGAACTTGGAATATTTTATTTTTTCAGGTAAACTTACTGCATTTCTCTCCTTCCCTGTAAGTGTTTTCTGTCTCAATACTAATCACCGTAAAACAAAGTGATTAGTTTTTTTTTTTTAAAGATTTATTTTCTATTTATACATACAAGTTGGGGTACAAGCCAGAGCTGTGGGGTGGCGAGAGGGTTCACCAGAGACAGAGCGGGTAGCAGAACAGGCAGATCAGAAATACACTGCTGAGGGGAGCAGCAGGCGAGGCAGGAGAGGTCTGCCGCACCATGTGGGATTCTCCCCGGCCGGGCGTCGAACTCGTGTCGCCGCTGCCAACTGCTCCACAGCGCAGTGCTTAACCGCTGTGCCACCGGGGAGGCCCCAAAGTGATTAGTTTTAGTTGATAAAATATGTCACATACAAATGAGATCATTGCCATACAAGTTTAATTCCATATTCCATCCCATCCAACTATTAGTCAATAGAGATTTGTCACTGGAAAATATAGAGGATTACTGAGATATCAACTTTTAAAATTGAGTAGAGTAAAAAACTATAAGAAAAAAAAAACACAGATGCTTTTGCATTGATCCATTCAGCTGAACTATTTGAATTATTTTACATTTCCAGCTCTGTCTTCCAGGGTAATAAGCCTGACACTGTCATTTTTAAATTATATTTCTATAATGTAATACTTTACTCATATTACACAGATATTAGGATTTGCTAAGTTGATATTTACTTGATTAACTTGTTTATTTTCAAGATTTTGATATGAATCACATTTTTAGAGTTTAAAATTTTAGTCAGCTGTATTAGCAGGAAAAATAATGGTATGGCTAAACATATCAATATCTAAATCTTAACAGATAAATATGATAATAATTTTATAAAGATAATTTCCCCCTATAATCTTACTCAAAATAGTTATTTTATAATTTCATCACGAAAAAATTCATTAATAAGAAAAACAAAGTTTAAACTTAATAATATAAAATGGAGAGACATAAATTCTCAAAAGCTCATGATAAATATTCCCAACCTCTTATTTAGTCTTTTGAAAATTACTAATTAATATAATAATATTGACCAGTAAAAAAATGGTAAAAAATGAGCAAACTTTAGGTACTAAGTTATTATGGTGGAAAACATACATTGGCGAATTATAATGTGGTTTATTTATTTTTCTTTTCTTTTCAAGGAAGTATAGGCCATCAAAACCAAGATACTTGGAATTTTTCTTCACTTTCATTCCCATTCTCTCATCATTCCCATCTACACAGACACAACTAAGGACAGTTAAGTTCAACAATTTGTACATTGACTGTATAACTACGGTGTGAGTTCTGATCAGTCAACATGTTATCATGCAAGGGACACTGTGAAATTGACCACAGCAATGAGTGTCCTTTCACCAAACATGCACTTGACCAGCTAGCTCTCTCACTTCCTTCTATTAATTGCTACAGTCACCCTCTTAGTGATGTTTTCCCCAATACCAGTCTGGAAAATATTCATCTCTTTTTCCCAAGACAATTATTTTTTTTCCTGAGTACTTACCTAAGTATTTAACTACATTTCTATTGAGTTTTATTGCTTAATGTCTACCTACCCACTTGAATACAATCTCTCAAAATGGCCAGGTATTTCTGTCAGCTTTGTTTGCTGCTTGACTTTGCAAAAGAAGGGTGATAAAGGAAAGTTTGATGGGGACAGGAGAAAAAGAAAAGGAAGGAGTGGAGGGCTTCCCTGGTTGCACAAGGGGTTGAGTCTCAGCCTGTGAAGCTATCCGCAGCCACTGCAGCATGAGTTTGATCCCCAGACAGGGAGATTCCCACATGGCGCAGCAGAATCTCCTGCCTCACCTGCTGTTCCTCTCAGCAGTGTATTTCAGTCAATCCACCTCCTCTGTCCCCTACTCTGTCTCTGGTGAATCCTTTCACCACCACCCGCCCCCCACACACACACACCTCTGGCCTGCACCACAGCTCTTGTATGCATAAATAAAGAAATCTTAAAAAAAATATAGAAAACGAGTGGAGTAGGAAAGAACAAGGATAATCAAACATTTTAAGGTGAATAAGAAATTTGTATAATATGACAATGTGGGGAATTAATACTTCCTTGGATTTCTCAGTATTCTTGCAAAAAAGTTCTAGTTTCCTGAGACACAGAAATGTACACAGTGTAAATTTAGAGAATATTTGCTTTCACTTTCTGAAATACTGTATGATTTTCATATCAAGAAAATTACATTAGGACCCAGTTACTTTCTCAATCTTAAAAGATGACACAACTCATTTACCCAAGAAGGTCAAACGGTAGCCCAACCAAGACTCTATAGTTAGCCCCAATGTATGAGGAAGACTTGACTACTGTCCACAAAAGGGACAAATCCTAAAATTTGGACACATTTCTGTATCTTAAGAGTTGTAGAAAATCAGAGAAACATATTTAAACACTACAAGGTTGTAGAGAGCACACAGGATCCTTCTACCCAGTATGCAAAGCGTAACAATTTTGTTTAGTCCCATCTCTCCTGCTGTGAAGTGAAGGAGATGGCTCTCTCCATTACTATATGAATGAAGGTGTTCCCCATTCCTGGCTGTGGGATATAATCTGTCACCATTTTGAAAGATTGACTCTTTTTCTGGAGATCTAGATATGGAGGACTAATTCTTCATTGTTCCTCTGACTATTGATCTGGCTGTAAGTTTCAATAAAGAATTATTTCCTTTGACTAAGTGCTTTGCATTCATGCTATATATATATATATATATATATATATATACACACACACACACACACACATATATATAGTACGTAACTATATATGCAGTACATGACTATATAATTATATATAGAGCATATACTCTCTCTCTATAGTTTTATTTATATACATATATACATACACCCGTGTGTGTGTGTGTGTGTGTGTGTGTGTGTAGTATGTAACTCTACAAGTGGGGAAACATCTTACAACCTTCATGGTTCTTGACAATAGAGATATAAAGTCTGGAAATATTAAACACTGATGAGGGACAAAATCTCTTGCAATCAAATAATATGTATTTCACACAGCTCTCCAGATAGCCAGAGAGAACAGAGGGAATAAATGACTACATACATCGTTATAAAACTCTGTGTCCAACTGTAGAAATGTTCTTATGAACCGTGATTAAGCACAGTTTTGATCATGAAAGAAAAAAGAATAATTTACACCTCAGCATAAATTGTAAACTTAAAAAAATGATTAGATTCATGACAGAATAAGGGTTTTCCTTCTTAAAGTAGAGATATAACAGCCTATTAGGCAATTACTTTGATTTTAAATGGCTGTAATTCCAATTTCCATGATAGCTCACAATGGCTCAGAGTAAGAATGAGGAAATGCAGATGAAATCTGTCATTACGCTGATACACAGTCAAAAAACAAAACACAAAATCTGTAGCTTGAATTCACAAACCTAATTCATGAGATAATTTTTTTAAATCTTTTTACACAGTCCTTTGGGAGGGGCTGGAAGCAATGATAGCCCCGGGACTTCTCAATTTAAAAGCTATTACTTCAAGAGTCTATAGGGAGGGCTGCTTCAAAAATATCTTCCTTTATTTGTCAATTAGCTTTCTTTCTTACTATCCAAACTAAGTACTTGAAAATGAGGAAAGAGAAATAAATATCATGAAGCCCAGCTGTCTATGAGACACATGTTTATGTCAGTCATCACGCTCATGATCTATGCAGTAATAAATCAGAAAAACTGCACTAGTTGTGTAATTTATTTCAGTAGTATATCAGCAGGGTGAGGCCTCCAGGAGCTGAGTTACAGATATGAACTTTGCATCATTGCTTTTATTTACTTCCTCTATTTAAATTTGATATAAGAAGACAGAGTGGGAAGATCCATAGTCAGAAATGACACTTCTTTACATAATTTTCTAAATGCTTTAGAGATTTCAACTAAGGAAATATTATTAAATGTTCTCACCTTTTATTTACTGTTTTCACTCAAATCTGCAGTAAAGAAGCTTTAAATAGTATTCCTTTGTAATAAAGATCACTTTGCTCATTTAAGCATTTCCTTTAACTTCTTTATGTTTTCCCATAAACAAAATTGTAATATACTTGAACTGTATTAATGTGAGGTAATAAGAGGATTTTGTGTTTTATATTTAAATTTTTTAATATTTTATTTTTGTGTTTCAGTATTGTATTTGTGACCTCAAATTGCCTCAACTACATCAATGGCAAAATTGAAATAATAGTTACTTTTATAATAATTATGTCAAATGGAGACTGATACAATCAGGCATTCACTAATCGGTGCTATTAGTAAAAGGAAAAAGCAAACAAACAAGAACTTATGAAGCAGCTCAAACACACATGAGTATTGTGTAACACACATTGTTATATGAAAATTAAATTTTTGGAGGGTCAGACTAAAGCCAGTGCAACACTGTTCCTGGTTCTGAATCAAGAAGTCCTTGTTAGGGCAATATTTCCCAAACTTTAGCCACTTACATACTGCTGCATTAGTTGTACCTTACATGATACCCTCCTTCTTCTCAGTCACAGCTTGCCCTAGAATTTGTGACCAATACATTTTATTTTATTTTTCGCCATTGATAAATGTGTTGAACAACTTCATCAGGGCACTATGCTCTTTTTTATGCATATGTTTGGAGCCTCCTCCCACTCCTCAGAAAGATGAGAAGTTAACCGCCCATGAGACAATATCTAGAATTGTTTTACATCTTCTAATATATCATTGACAAATTAAAACAAGTATCTACATGCTTTTTTCGTCCCCATGCCCAAGTAAACTTCATTCTAGGGCATTGTTATTTTCATTCAAGTAACAAGACCCTTAATGTCTTTCTCATTCAACAGCCCCAGAGGCATAAGATCTGATCAATTGATCAGGGTTAGCTTTTCAAGATGGTTAATAGAACCAATTAGCTGATTTTTCCCCATTCCCCACTTGTGCTCAGCTCCAGTTCCTAATCCTGGAAATAAACAACTGAATTCTTTAGCCCTTAATTATCATTTTATCAGGAGTTTTCATATTAGCAGGATATATTACTGGTTACACAATTATGCAGTTTCCACACTAGTGGTCAAAGAATTATTTAAATCTTGGTGGAAATATTAGAGTCTATGGTACGTTCATTTGTTTTTCATAGCTCCTGTCTGCATGTGTATTACCATTTAGCTTTATTTCCAAGATAATCTTTATTATACAAATTTTGTATTTTATTTCCTTTATCTTTATTATTTTTATCTTTATTATGTAATGACTCAGTTAATGTATCTTATTAAATTCATTTAGTTTTAAAGATTGGCTGTTCTTTTAGTAATTTAAGAAGAGAATAGAAAATGATTAAACATATTTATATTTTGATGGACGACCATTTTTCCTTTGATTATTAATGTATTAGTATGCACTAACAGAATTTATTTAGCAATTTGATTTTCATTAACATTCATATATTCTCAGAGCTCCTCATGTAAATAAAAAATATAGTTGTAATAGCCTTTTAAATCTCAGAGCCACAGAAATATGTATTTATTTTGCTTAATAGTTTTGTTCTATTCAATCATTATATTGTATAACTTAGATTTCCCTTAGTGTCTTGTCTGCTGGGAAGCTCAGGAATAAATTTTTTTTAAAGATTTATTTATTTATGCATGCAAGAACTGGGGTGTAGGCCAGAGGTGTGGGGTGGTGATTCACCAGAGTCAGAGTTGGGAGCAGAACAGGTGGATCTATTGAGATACACTGCTGAGGGGAGCAGCAGGCAAGACAGGAGAGGTCTGCTGTGCCATGTGAGAAGTTCCCTGGCTGGGGCTAGAACTCATGCTGCAGTGGCTTTTGATAGCTTCATAGTGCTGAGACTTAACCCACTGCACCAGCAGGGAGGCCCCCACTTTCTTTTTTTTATATCCAAAAGGGCTAATTTATTAGAGAAGAAAAGGGAGAGGAAAGTAAAGGACACTAGTACAGACACAAGCACGCGGAAAGAGCGGCCCCCAAAAGGGACAGGCTTGTGAAAAGAAACACTTGCATAGACACAGGTGGGCAGCCTTGAAATGAGAGCTTCCCCTGCTGATTAATTTAACTAAAGAAAACAATTTTTAAACTTTTTGTGTACTTATTCCTTTGCTCAGTTTGCAAGTAAAACAGATCCAGAAGAAATATGTTCATTTATATCTGTCTGTCTGTGAGTATGTCTATGTGTATGTAGAATGGCTTTTATTAGTTATCATCCATTTAATCTTTGTCTATGAATTTCTACATTTAGGCAGCTGGGACAGGTGTTTGCTGTTCTTTTGATAATTCTGTCAGATGCCCAACAAATCAAGTTTCCAAGGAATATTAATTCAGTACGCCAGTATCAGTATCATAATCTGAAGGGACATCTGTTATTTTCTGGGTGAACAAACTAGATACCACTATTATTTTTCTTCCGAAACACATATCTTTTTTAGAGAGCCTACTTTTGGTAACACTTTAATTTGCACGACTAACCAAGCAGAACCATCAGTGAAATGTATGTGGATTTAAATCAAAGTGATTGTGTTAGAAATAAACACCATTAACCCTACTGCAATAACATTCTTATCTTTCCAAATAGTATTATCAGTTGTACAGACTTCAGAAAATTACCCTGGATGGCAGAGGCCTACAAAATAGCTAAACTTTGGTTTGGGTCTTTTTATTTTAAGCTATTTACTTTTTCATTTTATTCAGGGAAACATTTTTTATAATTTCTTTTAGTAAATATTGAAGCTATTATTCTGCTTCTGCAAATATTTGCTGAAAGCAGAAATGCAAGAGACTTTGGGTTACTTGCTTTTGGAGACACAAAGATGAAATATTCAGTATGCACATACTAATAATTCTATAGTAGAGCTAACGAAGCAAATTATAATTTATTATAATTGCTATAACTGATGTTAACATAAATGTATATGGGTGTAGTTGGGCCTCCCCGGTGGCGCAGCGGTTAAGTGCTGCGCTGTGGACCTGTCGGCAGCGGAGACGTGAGTTCGACGCCCGGCCAGGGAGAATCCCACATGGCGTGGCAGACCTCTCCTGCCTTGCCCGCTGCTCCCCTCAGCAGTGAATTTCTGATCTGCCTGTTCTGCTACCCGCTCCGTCTCTGGTGAACCCTCTCACTGCCCCACGCCTCTGGCCTGTACCCCAGCTTGTATGTATAAATAAAAAATAAATCTTTAAAAAAAAAGTATATTGGTGTAGTGAATGTTGTTACAAATTAAAATTTGGCTTATTTTTTAATTTGCATTATTCAAGAGGAATTTTAAAAATTTAGCATTTGTTGTTACTTATTGTCAAGTAACAGGTTGCAAAACACCACCTATGAGGCATAAACTATTGATGCTATTCTACAGAAGAAACTAAGACATAGAAATAAAAGGAAATGCTCCAAGTTTACTAAACAATATGTCAAGGATCCAATTTTCAAATCCATGTCTATCTTTTCAAAATAACTTTATTACTTATAAAATAATTACTTTTATTGTTTCTTGAAAGGCAGAATATCCTATTTTGCTGCCAAGACAACCATAATGATCAGAATTACAAAGGTGTGGCATCGTGTGTGTGTGTGTGTGTGTGTGTGTGTGTATGTGTGTGTGTGTGTGTATGAGAAAAGACACATTCAATAATGATTGAACTAGTTAGGTTCCATATTACCAACTAAAGAATCATAAAGGTTAGTTTTCGTTTGATAATTCTGAACCTAGTTCAAAAAGTAGAACTTGAGATTGAAAAAGACTAATTGAAGATCACACATCTTTTTCAAGGGTCAGACATTAAAAGAATGTTGGCTAACACCAATTTCAGATGTGTTTTTACTCCTTTTTTGTTCTAACTCAGGCACCTGAATTTTGCAATGCCATATCATCATTATATTTATGCTATAGTAGCATGTACACATCATGAAATTTAGATAATCCACCAGTTTTTATTTCCACAAGCTTTGTTCTATTACTTGGTGGACCAGTGCTATTTCAATGTTTCTGGGTGCTGGTAAATCAGGTCACATTATGTGTGCTTTAAGAACCTCATCCCAATTTAAATGTACTGGCAATGCATAGACAGACATACTGTTGGATTATCTTGTGGGACACAGCTTTAATATTTTCAAACACTGCATAAAATAATAAACATAAATCATTTCCTTTCTTCTTTTCTATATTTCTAGAAATCTATAAACACACTGACGACCTGCTCTGAGAAAATGCAATGGCTATACTCTTTTTGTCTCAGCTCACTAAGAATAACTAAATACCTTTGACATTATATATGAAACATAAGAAGACTAAAAGTTGGAGAGAAGAAGACAGGCTGTCTAAGGAATGGGGCATGAAGAGCACCACGGTGGTGAGCTCATTGGGTTTTACTTTTGACTCATATAACCTGGTCTTGGAACTAAATAAACTTACCATTCAGAAATGCCAGTTTGTGTAGAATGATAGCAACAGCAGAAACTACTGCTATATCTGGGATTTTAGCCAAGGGACCAGTAAAGATTCTACCTAGTGAGGCTGAAAATATTTTAATAGCAACTGACCTACTCTCAAAAATTACCCCATAAAAATCTGTGACTGACTCCACCTACACTAGCAAAGGCCACATAGGATGCTAGACTTCTACCCACACTTTGCAGTAATGAAGTATTAACCTCCTTCTCAACCCAGTTGGGAGTGGTGTCAGAAGAAGCCTGGAAGAGAATCAGAACTTTCACCATCATTAAGGAGTAATGAGGTCACCCCACATGGCTGACAATGGAGAGTATCTAACAGCCTGGAATCCCCACCTCTGTTGAGAAGTAAAGAGCAGTCCCGACACTGCCACACAGTGGGGTACCTGGACTTCTACCTCTCTGTCCTGCTAACAAGGCAGCACTCCTCAATTTTTCCTGCCAGAATGATGTCTGAGAAAACCAACTAAAACCGAAGGTTTAAGTGAGATATAAAATTTCATACAATAAAACAGCAATGTTCAGATCCAGTGGAAAATCACTCATCACCAAGAACTAAGGTCTCAAGAGATCTAAATGACATTGTATTAATTTGTTCATTCTATTGTTTCTCACTTACTAACATACCCCGGGAATACATTTTATGTTATCTTTATAGAGTCGGATAATTCTATTGTTTTAACCTTTATTTTTTTAATCACATTTTTATTTAGTTACTATTCTAAAAAGTTAGAAAATTATTTTTTTAAGATTTATTTTTATTTATGCATACACAAACTGGGAGGTAGGCCAGAGATGCAGGGGATGAGAGGATTCACTAGAGACAGAGTGGGAAGCAGAACAGACAGATTTACTGAAATACACTGCTAAGGGGAGCAGTGGGTGAGACAGGAGAGGTCTGCCTTGCCATGTGAGTTAACTCCCTGGCCAGGGATTGAACACATGCTGCAGTAGCTGCTGATAGTTTGATAGCACTGACTTTAACCTCTGTGCCACCAGGGAGGCCCCCAAAGTTAGAATAAATATTAAGATTCATTTTAATATTATAAAGTTATTAAGTTCACATAGTAATTTGAATCTCTCCATGTCCAAGGACACAGACAATATAGGAAATCAGTACTGGATAGAATAATCTGAATATTTAATGGTGTTTCTTGATTTGAGATAAGTGTCAGAGGAAGTAATAAAACACTTAGTATTTGTAATATACCTAATTGCAATGTCTGTTACCAAGGGCCAGTGTACGCTATCAGTTCCTTACTTTCTATGAATTCAGAGCTCATGCATTAGAATTAAGTTTATGGAGTGATTCTATTAACAATCTCTGTTCTGGGCCTCCCTGGTGGTTTAGCGGTGAAGTGCTGCACTGTGGAGCTGTCGGCAGCAGTGACTCGAGTTCAACGCCCAGCCAGGGAGATTCCCACATGGCGCGCAGCAGACCTCTCCTGTCTTGCTCGCTGCTCCCCTCAGCAGTGAATTTCCATCACTCTGCCTGTTCTGCTCTCCACTCTGTCTCTGGTGAACCCTCTCGCCGCCCCACGCCTCTGGCCGGTACCCTAGCTTGTATGCATAAATAAATAAATATTTTAAAAAAATCTCTATTCAGCTTCCTCTCTATGATCCATCTAGTTGTGATAGGCATAGGAAACCATGAGTTTGAGGATTTCCAAATAGGGTGGAATGATCACTTGCTGTCAAGAGATCTTTCTCAGTGGTTCTCAATGGAGGTAGTCCCATCCCTTTTGTATATAGCAAGGTACTTTTTACTAAGCTTTACTATGTACATTACTTTTCAAAGTGTCACTTTTGTATAGGTTGAAGATGACTTACTTCATTTTGCTTAAAACATTATCAAGAATTCATCATCAATATTGAAAATCACAACATCCAAGACAGTACTACTCTTAGTATTTGAATATCAGTGTTGAACTTAGAAAACATCTCTACAAAGATACATATGAAATTTTATTTTACAATTTTTATTTATTAAAAAAATGGACACTTTAATAGTTAGTTCAAAACTATAAGGGTCTCCCTGGTGGCACAACGGGTTAAGTGCAGCACTATGAAGCTATCCAGAGTCACTGCAGCACGAGTTTGATACCCAGCCAGGGAGTTTCCCACATGGCACAGCAGACTTCACCTGCCTCACCCGCTGCTCCCCTCAGCAGTGTACTTCAGTCGATCTGCCTGTTCTGCTCCCCACTGTCTCTGGTGAATCCTCTCAAACCCCCAATATCTCTGGCCTACACCCCAGCTTGTATACACAAATAAATAGATCTTAAAAAAAAATAAAGAAAACTATAACTATAAGGCCTCCCTGGTGGCACAACGGGTTAAGTGGTAACACTATGAAGCTATCCAGAGTCACTGCAGTACAAGTTCGATACCAGCCAGGAAGTTTCCCACATGGTACAGCAGATCTCTCCTGCCTCGCCCACTGTTCCCCTCAGCAGTATATTTCAGTCAATCTACCTTTTCTGTTCCCACTCTGTCTCTGGTGAATCTGCTGACCCCCCTTCCCCAACACCTCTGGCCTACACCCCAGCTTGTATACATAAATCAATAAATCTTAAAATAAAAAAAGAAAACTATAACTATAAATGGCATTAGATATTGGACATAGAAACCTTAAACTTTAATGAAACATTTTGGAGTTGTGGCTTCTTGATCTGTGAAATAATATTATATTGTTCTCTTAATGGTGGACAAATTATCAGGTCACTGAAATTGTAATTACTGCTCATGCTGATGTTGATTTTTTTTTAAGATTTATTGATTTATGCATACAAGCTGGGGTACAGGCCAGAGGCGTGGGGCGGCGAGAGGGTTCACCAGAAACAGAGTGGGGAGCAGAACAGGCAGAGTGAGGGAAATTCACTGCTGAGGGGAGGAGAGGGTGAGGCAGGAGAGGTCTGCTGCACCATGTGGGAATCTCCCCAGCAGGGTGGCGTACTTGCATCATGCTGCTGACAGCTCCACAGCGCAGTGCTTAATTGCTGCGCCACCAGGGAGGCCCCCGGATGTTGATTTTTAAATAAAAAATTAAAACTGTTAAATTTATATTTTAGGTTTTTCAAAAACTGATAACTCAATTATTTTTCTTTAACTACAGGATTTGGTTTTACTTGGTAAAGTAATTTCTCTTTTCTGGCTTTAACACCTATTCTGAAGTTTCAGAATTCTGGTCTCTGTTGATATCATAATATTATTAAAACTATATTATCAAAAAAGTAGCATAATCATATACAGATTAGATAGTTAAATAGGTGAATAGCTTTTTAAATTCATTTACAGAATACAATAATTGATTCTGTAAGTACTTAGAAAGGAAATACCTGGTGCCACAAAAAAGTAGGAAATCTAACATTGTTGTGATAAACTAGTTTTTTTTTTTTAAACTTGTTTTCCTATTTTACCCAAAAGAGTTTTCTAAGAGGCAGAATATCCTTCATCTTCTTCCAACAACAAGACTTAGGACATAATATTTCTGCCTGGGCATATATTAAAACCTTTGGACAAAGTTTCTAAAAGAATGTCAGAAGAAACATCAGTAATTGCAGTTTCTAGGAACATAAACAACATCTCTTTTGGAAGGGTTTGTGTCACTCAGGTAGCTCAACCTTCCAAGAAATGATTAACACTTACAGGGTAACTGCAGGGAGAAAGGCTATAATCAGGCTGTCTTAGGCCCTGTCAACATCAGTTATTGTTTCAGCTACAACTACGCGAACAGCAGAAATGACAGAACAGGACAGAAATAAAAAAGAAATTACTGTCTGTTTATTTTTTTATTTTGTTTTCCTAATCACTAGATCATTCAAGAGTATTCAAACAGAGAATATTTTCCTCAGTAAATATGTAGGTAGACTCATCACCCAAGTTAATGTGGTATTTAAAATATAGTCAATTAGTACATCTATTTTATAATTACATTAGAAAACTAATCATTTATTATATTTTTATCAATACAAGTAAGATTTAAACTATATGTAGTTATATTTTATCATGAACTTACTCTAAACTAAAATAGAATAATAAAAATCTAATCCTGAGATTGACAGAAGTATGCCCA
This sequence comes from Scalopus aquaticus, assembly GCA_004024925.1. Classification (NCBI taxonomy): domain Eukaryota; kingdom Metazoa; phylum Chordata; class Mammalia; order Eulipotyphla; family Talpidae; genus Scalopus; species Scalopus aquaticus. The sequence continues at coordinate 8,023 of PVIJ01004525.1, read as the reverse complement.
TGAATGGATTTATCAAGCTAAATATTAGCAGATAACTAAGGGAGTAAAATATATTCTTAGAAACATCATTTTTCCCGATTTTTTCCATGTTTGAAAGAAGATGTTTCTTTGATTAGTAATAGGCTGTATACTTTCTTATAATAAATGATGTACTTTGAAATAGTACATCAGTATTTTTCAAATCAAACAATCCCTCAGCACACTATGTGAACAAAATATGATTTTCTGACCAGAACAACACTACACCTTATTCCATTCTGAAGATTCACAGTGTACAGGAGCATATAAAAAAAAAAGGTGTAATGCAATAAATATGCCTATAAAACTGTAGTTAAACCACAGTTACAAAAATGTGCTTGACCGCAGTTTAATTCCTAGAGATATTCAATGGAAGATAAGCTCTTCAACTCACTTTAAGAGAGACATGGTAATCGCATTGTATTTGTGGGCTCATAATGCTTAGATTTATAAGAATTTCTCCAAACTTCTAGCTTAAACATAGTTGCTTCCTTTTCCCAAAAGACACATTCTCAAATACTTAAAAATTTAAACTTTGATTTCTTTCCTGTTCATTTCCCTAGTGGTATCTGTGACCCACCTCCCCCAACAGAATAAATTTCGGGTGTAGAACTTTGGAAACTCAGGAACGAATATTTTTTTTCCCTATCACTATGTATTTTTTAAAAAATATTTTTTTATTTATTCATACATACAAGAACTGGGGTGTAGGCCAGAGGTATGAGAGGATTCACCAGAGACAGAGTGGGGAGCAGAATAGGAGGATTCCCCAAAACACACCACCAAGGGGAGCAGCAGGTGAGACGAGAGAGGTCTGTCAGACCATGTCGGTTAGCTCTCTGGCTGGGTCTCAGCAGCGATAGCATGATAGCACTAAGGCTTAACCCCTACTCCAGAAGGGAGTCCCCCAATAAAAAAGATTGCCTCATATCTCAGAGGCATATCTCAGCCACTATATCTTCAATATAGTGGAAGGGAGGAAAAAACTGAGGATCCTATATCTTCAATATAGTGGAAGAGAGGAAAAAACTGAGTGCCCTGGGTGTAGGGAGATTTCTCTACTTGTCTATCTACCAGATCTGACCCTCTTGAATTCTGAGTTTTCCTAGTTGCTAAGAATTGCTGTTCTCATAGGATAAGTGGAGAGCACTGGAATTTGATCTTTGTACAAGCCCTCAATATTTGCTATAAGTATTCTCTAGAGGCAATCTAAGTAATCTTCCACTAACATTTCATTTGGAACTCAGAGAAAAGACACAGATAATGGATCTGTGAAAGGAATTCCATACACTCTTCAAATGTTCTTAGGTTGTTTTGGGGACAGACTGAAGAAACATAAGAGGAGACACAAGGGATCATTTCATTCTTTTCTAATGTTCACTTATCCTAGAGCAAAGAGTCAATTTTATTCATATTAAAAAAATAAATAACAACGAAGTATAGACAAATCACCCTAACAATTTTAGCTCAATTAATTTAACAAATAGGAGAAAATCAGTTATTATTTCTCCAGAAGAGTTTACAAGAGTTGAGCTGTCTCTATGGTAACAAATGCACTTAAAGAAAGTTTTTAAAATATTACTCACAGATTTCTTTTTCATTAAATAGATTAGTCTGTTGGATTGGTTCAAATAATTACGTATTTTGAAATCCCTTTAAATGTATATTTTTAGGCAAGCATAAAGAAACATTTCTTAAATGTATCATTATTAAAATCTATGATCAAGAAATTCTCAGTTAACTTACATATCTCTGGGATCCATCATATTCACACCTTTCAATTTTTCCTAGGCTGCCATCTGAGAAATACAGCTTCTCTGCACGGTGGTCAATGGTGAGTCCATTAGGAGTAAGAATATCTGTACTGATCACCACATGAGCATTCTTTCCAGTCAGGGTAGATCTCATGATACTTGGATGCTGTTCATTCCAGTTGGTCCAAAACATTAAACTAATTAAATTAAAATTATGATAATACATTAAACATTTCATTAATAGCATAAACATTAATAAAAGCATGACAATACCAAGCTATTTCAAAAGAACCAAAATTATGCATTTTATAGTCTATGATCCTTAAGGAAGTCTAGGTAATAAAGGTAATAAACACACACACATATATGCCATTTGCATATATTTTTTCTCAGTTTCTTAAAAGAAACATGGAAACTATTTCTGTAAAACAGTTATATCTGGGCATTCTCTCAAACATTAATTCAATTAAATTGAGTCTGTTTGATGCATAGTGAGGATTTATTTTTAATCAAGGATAAAACAGTTGTCTTAAATTTCTGTGAACTGCCTCTAAACTATCATTACTAATATCAGGTCTCAGCAGACCCAGTATGATCATTTTGGACATTGTTCCTAATATGAATATATTTTTGATTTCTTATTGGTAAAAACAAAATCTCCCTCTGTTTCCGGATTTGCTTTTTAAATTCTATGTTCTCCTTTATATATGTTTCAGAGAATATATAGTTACTAGTTTCCATACATCATTAACTTTTTTCCCTCCTCTTTTTATGAGTGTGATTTTCCTAAAAATTATACCGTCATTTTGGGAACTCAAGGAGTTACTCTCAAATCCTTAAATACAAAATATGTTACCTATAGATTGCATAGGATTCTTTAAACCAACATTTGTTAAACTGTTCTTAGTGGGGAAACCTGGTATTTTATGGAAGTCCTTAGAAGCCACTGGGGAGAGAGAGACATTTGAGTCTCCTTATCCTATTTTTACTGAAACAGTTATTTCTCCTCTTTTATCAATAGGACTGTCCCTATGATTTTATCTGAAGACAATTTGTTGTTACTTAAGATGGAAGGGAGGAAGGAGGGAAGGAAGGAAAGAGGGAAGAAGGGAGACAGTCAAAAAGGGAGAGAGGGAGGGAGGGAATGAAGAAACGGAAGGAGGGAAGAAAGCAGGGATGGAGGGAGGGAGGGAGGAAGGAGAAAAGAAGAAAAGAAGGGAATGAGGGAAGAAGAGAAGGTAGCTGGAAGGAAGTTTCTTTAAATACTTGGAAAAGTATATTGGCTAGGAAAAACCATTACAATAATCTTTAATATTTATAGCAAGATTATGTATCATTCCCATATATAATCATTTAATACCAATGCATGATTATAGTAAGCAAAATTATTCAGTATGTAGTTATATAATATTACAAAAATGTATCACTAGATAATATTCAAGTTCACAACTAAAATCTTCCTACTTGCTGATCTGAAAAACAAACCCCACCAAAAGCAGAAACCTGGATCATCTATGTTGTTCGTTAAAATACTGCATAGCATTTTCATTTATGCTCTGAACATAAAAGATTTTTAAGTGAGCAATTGTCAAAGGTATATTGCCCTTGAGTGAGTAAATTTGCAAAATGAAAAAGCATCTAATTTTCTTAAACATGCAGCAGCTTTGTTCAGACACTTTGACATTTAAAATGAAAAATTGAATTATTAAAAACATTTATATGAGATAGAAAGTACACACTTTATATGTATTGTTTTCCTACATTGTTGCTTTTTAGGTTATAGAATTTCTGAGGTATTAGTGCTCTTTAAACTTTTACTTTCATTTCACAGATAAGAAAACAGAAACCCAGAGAGCTTGAATAATTGAAGTTGATTAATGGAGCGAAGAGTTGAACTCAAAAAGTCTACCTTCATCCAAAATTTAGTTTGATTTTTAAATTTTTGTTAACCAACTAGCATACAATAATGCTTTGTTGATATGTATAATGTTTGAAATACTTTTATACATTAAATATTAACTACATGTAGTGTTGCAATTAACTAATAAACTATTTTAGTTTATAATTTTATGAGTTTAATTCTAAATTACAGTTGACTGTATGCAAGATGTAATGTAATTTAATCTATGTAATAAATAATTATAGAATAAATCACTTATCAATTAAAATCAACCATATGTAATATCAGTTATGTTTATTCCAAAGTTGTCTTTTAAATCCCTTATTATCCAAACATTCTTTTGGTGAAGTGTCAGCATCAATGTAGCTGATTCAACAACAAGCTGAATAGTATAGGACAGTAGTATGATCAGAACTAGTTTTTTTCCAGACATCTGAGGAAAAGCACAGATAAGAACTAATTCAAAAGATCTGTATGAGGTGACACTGCATCTTTCAGTCTTCAGAGTCTGCATATATAATATAAAATGTCCAGTTGAGTATATAGTCTATTCTTACTTGTAGCTCCACAAAAGCATCCTTGCAATAATTTGCACTTCAAGTAATTAATGCAATCCGTTTTCCCTTTAAATAGTTCATTACATCAGTCATTGCCTGTTTAATCTTTACTATTTTTCTTCACCCCACCTAAAAAAAAGAGTTCTAATTTTGCCCAGCGAAAGCCAGGTTGGTCTGATTTTTGTTCACTTATTTCTTGTAGGAAAACGGATTTTCTAGTAGTTAACAAATAACTTCGCCATATAGTATGATATGGCCATATAGTATGATATAGTGTGGAGCTACATGTGTGATTGTGGATATATATTTATTTCAACAGTGCTTTTTTTCTTTTTTCAGTTTCCATAATACTTGCTCTTTATCATTTCCCAAAACATGACAGTTTTCTGATTTGCTATGTTTTTTATTTACTCTAGATGATGGCCTCAGCATTTTTTCCTATTATGAATTCTTCATAAGTATTACTGTAATTGCCTGAACAATATATCATCAAACAAATCTGGACTACTTAGAGTAGTCTATCTATTGCTGAAAATATAGTTGCATACAAAGATGTATTATTATTCTTTTTTTCCCTCTGTATTTCAATTGGCAAAATCTCCAGTTGTTAGAATACTTGATTAAAGTATTTAAATACCTTTGAGGTTTCAATACTTAATAGCTTTTTCCAAATTTATAATATAAATCAGGTGCTCATTAGTGTCTTCTTCATATACCTTTTATAATGTGGTATTCTCTATTTTCCTTTTAATAATGGAGATTTACTTTTACAAGATCTCTCAAATACCAGGTATTTAAAGAGTCCAGAATTTAACTATTTACATTTATTTTACATTTACGATGATATTTTAAAACATGTATTTTATGGACTGTGACAAGAGAACCCCAAAAGAAATCCTTATTTCATATTTAATTTTGTTTAAAATTTGTATAAATTTGATAGTTTTTAACTTATAATGACAGTTTCTTACTTTTGGCATTCATCCAGGGCTAGTACATGTGGGTGGTCATCTTCTGACATGGTAATGACTGCTTCCCTGTCAAAAGCTCCTGGCCTAGTCTGGTCCACTGTGTGTCTGATGATGGATGAGGTAGTGGAGCTGGTCCAGTACAATGTATCCCAGGCTCTGTGATAGGCAAGTCCTTCAACAGAACCCACATCTGATGGGAGAAAGAAGAGAATAAATTTACACTTTATCTACAAAATACCTGATTTGTGGACAGAATACAGCATTTAAATCTCTCTCCCTCTCTCTCTCCCCCCGCCATATATAGTTATATTATGAATCATTTATTCAAACTCTCCAAAATAGAACATATGGTAATTGAGATGCCTACAATTATTAACCGATTACAAACAACAAAGCTACACTATGAATTGTTGTATTTTTCATGGCAGTTTTTGGAAAACCACTCCACTAATGATATAATCTTATACAAAAAGTAGCTCAATAAAATAATTGCCTTCTCGAGTGACGTCATCAACATGGCGGTGAAGGGACGCTAGTATCAACTCTCCCAAAAGAAAAGCTGCCTATAAAGAGACATCAACCAAACCCAGAGAAGATCCAGAAACGCTACATAAATCTAACACCCTCACAGGTGAGTAGAACTTGGAAAGAAGCTAAAAAGACTGATTAAGGAGAAGAAAGAACCACCAGATCCCCTCTCTCCTCCCCTCAACACAAAACCGGACCAGGAGACCAAGACGAGAGGCACCTGAGGAAACCCAGAAAAAAAAAAAAAGGTGAGCAGAGGCGTTTTCCTGGGCACGGTGGAGTGATAAAACTTGAGACTGACACCAGCAGTCCCTCCAGGTAGCAACAGAGCCCTGGAGAGGGCAGCGTGCACTGGGGAAGTTGGTGGGACACAGAACAAAGTCCCGGGCAGCCGCGGTGTGGTGTGGCCCCTCCCCCCACCACCATTACGGAGCCAGCACTCTAGCTCATGTCTGGAACATAACTCTGAGGTAGTGGTCTACCCACCCCTTCAGTGACACTATTAATAGCTAACCACTGGAGGAAATGTGGGAGAAAAAAGAAAAATCTCCCAACTAAAGGTGCGGGAAAAATACAGGACATAAGCCGCAGGCCATAGGAATTTCCTTCCCTGTCCAGTGCAAGACAGCAAGAGCTCCCGAGGCAGTTCCACTGCGCCGCTCGTAGAGAATTACCGCGGGAGGCGGTCAGTTTCATAACCCACAGATAAAGACTGCGGGCTAGGCTGCCGCAACTCCCCTCCTGGCACCGGAGAAGTGCAGAACAAAAGCTGCGCTTGGTTGGCACTTCTCGCTCTGCCCCGCACAGAAGAGGGAGCCAGGTCAGGGAAACCCCACCGAGGCAAGCCAAAGCCCTCCAGGCGTGCACGCCCAGCACTGCCATGGCCCTGCCCTCCAGCCGTGCAAATAGCGAGCTTGCACACAGCCGCCCTCCAGCCGGCAAACAGCCGCGCCCCCGCCCACCAGTCACACCCCCACCCTCTGGTCGTGCGGGCCTAGCCGCTGCCGCTCTCTAGCAAGTAGAACCAAGAACCATGCCTGCCGGCACCAACAGCACAGGAATGCAACGATCAGAGCAAAGCAGAAGGCCAACAACAGGAAGAAAAAAAATTACAAATGACCCTCAAAACAATTCACCACAGAAAGAAAACCCGTCTTCAGAACCCAATAATATGGACATAGAAGATTACATCTGCCTAACAGATAAGAATTCAGAATTGCCATAATAAAAAAAAAAATAACAGAATTAAATGAGAAGAACAAGGAACTGAGGAATATAAATGAAGAACTGAAAAACGAGAATGAATCCATAAAGAAGAAAATGAAAGAAATGGAGGATTTACAAACATTAGTAGAAAGCCATAAAAGGAGATTAAAACACATGGAGGAAAAAGAATAAGCACTCTGGAAGATAAAGATACCGAAAGAACCAAGACAGAAAAGGAAAAAGAAAAACAAAGGAAGAAGAATGAGGAAAAGCTTTAGGAACTATCTGATACCATGAGAAAAGGAAATATCAGAATCATAGGAAACACAGAAGGAGAGGAGAGAGACAAAGGAACAGAGAAACTTCTCAAGGAGATAATTGAAGAGAACTTCCCAAACATGAAAAAGGAAACAAAAATCGACATACAGGAAGCCAGAAGATCTCCAAACTACTACAATGAAAGGAAAAAAACAGCAAGACATATGACAGTAAAACTATCGAGAATTCAAGACAAGGAAAATATATTGAAAATGATGAGGACAAAGAAACAAATAATTTACAAAGAAAACCCAATCAGGCTGACATCAGATTTCTCTGAAGAAACACTAAAGGCAAGAAGAGAATGGAGAGACATATGTAATATACTACATGCCAACAAATGTCAACCAAAAATACTCTATCCTGCAAAGCTCTCCTTCCTCTATGAAGAAAGAATGTGGACCTTCTCTGACAAACAGAAACTACAGAAATTCATCACTACAAAACCGCCACTCCAAAACTTACTACAAGAAACCATGAAGACAAAACCAACAGAGGAAAGACCAGGAAATACGGAATTAGGTAAGGACTATGATCACAAAAAAGGTAAATAATAATAATAATAAAATAAAATAAAAAAGACAAATATGGATGACAGTATATCAATATTAACTCTAAATGTAAATGGACTAAACACACCAATTAAAAGACACACCATAGCAAGATGGGTCAAAAAACAGAACCCAACCTTCTGCTGTCTACAAGAAACACACTTAATTGCAAAAGATAAACAGAGATTAATAGTTAAAGGATGGAAAACAATCCTACAAG